>CM019149.1:195676494-195698263 GCA_009733165.1 Naja naja
TTACAGGTGAAACTCAAAAATTAGAATATCGCAAAAGTTCATTTATTTCAGTAATGCAACTTAGGTGAAACTAATATATGAGATAGACTCATTACATGCCAAGATAGTTCAAGCCATGATTTGTCATAATTGTGATGATTATGGCTTACAGCTCATGAAACCCCAAATCCACAATCTCAGAAAATTAGAATATTACATGCAATCAATAAAACAAGGATTGTACATAGAACAATATCGACCTCTGAAAAGTATAAGCATGCATATGTACTCAGTACTTGGTTTGGGCCCTTTGCAGCAATTACTGCCTCCTCATGTGCTGCATGGAAGCTATCAGCCTGTGGCACTGCTGAGGTGTTATGGAAGACCAGGATGCTTCAATAGCGGCCTTCAGCTCTTCTGCATTGTTCAGTCTCATGTCTCTCATCTTTCTCTTGGCAATGCCCCAGATTCTCTATGGGGTTCAGGTCAGATGAGTTTGCTGGCCAATCAAGCACAGTAATCCCATGGTCATTGAACCAGGTTTTGGTGCTTTTGGCAGTGTGGGCAGGTGCCAAGTCCTGCTGGAAAATGAAGTCAGCATCCCCATAAAGCTCATCTGAAGAAGGAAGCATGAAGTGCTCCAAAATCTCCTGGTAGATGGCTGTGCTTGACCCTGGACTTAATGAAGCACAGTGGACCAACACCAGCAGATGACATGGCTCCCCAAATCAACACAGACTGTGGAAACTTCACACTGGACTTCAAGCATCTTGCAGTGTGTGCCTCTCCATTCTTCCTCCAGACTCTGTCCTTGGTTTCCAAATGAGATGCAAAAGTTGCTCTCATCAGAAAAGAGGACTTTGGACCACTGAGCAACAGACCAGGTCTGTTTTTCTTAGCCCAGGTAAGACGCCTGACTTTGACATACATTTGAAGCCCATGTCCAGGATCCGTGGTGGCTCTTGATGCACTGACTCCAGCCTCAGTCCACCCTTGTGAAAGTCCCCAACACTTTTGAATGGCCTTTTCCTGACAATCTCCAGGCTGTGGTCATCCCTGCTGCTTGTGCACCTTTTTCTTCCACACTTTTCCTTCCACATAACTTTCTATTAATGTGCTTTGATACAGCACTTTGGGAACATCCAACTTCTTTTGCAATTACCTTTTGAGGCTTTCCCTCCTTATGGAGGGTGTCAATGATGGTTTTCTGCACAACTGTCAGGTCAGCAGTCTTTCCCATGATTGTGATTCCTACTGAACCAGACTGAGAGACCATTTAAAGGCTCAGGAACCCTTTGCAGGTGTTATGGCTTAATTAGCTGATTAGAGTGGGACACTTTGAGCCTAGAATATTGCACCTTTTCACAATATTCTAATTTTCTGAGATTGTGGATTTGGGGTTTTCATGATCTGTAAGCCATAATCATCACAATTATGGCAAATCACAGCTTGAACTATCTTGTTTTGCATGTAATGAGTCTATCTCATATATTAGTTTCACCTTTTAAGTTGCATTACTGAAATAAATGAACTTTTGCACGATATTCTAATTTTTCGAGTTTCACCTGTATGTGTCAGGCTAGACACGAAATGTAGATGACCTTGGTAGATGGAATAATGCAGTTCTGTACAAATACTTGAAAAACAGAGCATACACATACAATGACAGTGGAATTTCAATTTCCCCACCATCACCAACACTTATTTAGCTATTTGATAAGGCAGGTAATGAACTTGTCATCACAGAAATTAACAGATTCATAGTATATCGCCTCCAACTCTTTAATTATTTTCACATAACTATAGTATGAGGAGACATAACTATTTTTCAGGGAATGCATGTCTTGAATTAGGACCACTACTACAAAATGTTCATGTGATCTGTTGGCATTGATTTTATACAACAATCATGCAAACATAATTATTGATGATGAATTTTGGTTGGTTTTTGGATGGGAAATATTTGTCTGCCTTGACCTTAAGAAAGTGTAGGTGAATGTTTCTGTTGAGCACTCTAACTGGGACATCTTAGTCGGACCATTCAGAAGATCTAATTCGCAGAAAAGTAATCTGATGTTTACTGGACTTGCATTGCAGGAGACATTCTTGAAGAGTCAAGGGATGGGAATAACCTTTTCAAGGCATCCACACTGTAAGAGGTTTTAACTAAGAGTTCAAGCATTGGAAGAACCCATGCCCTCTTTTCATCCCATCCCCTACCTTTCATTCCAGAACCTCAAGAACAAAGGCAACAGGAAGTTCAGCATGCTAATTTTCTTTGAATCATAAACATGAAGGGAAAAATTCTCTGATAAGAAGCCAAGTAGAGGTAGAATATAACAAACTGGCTTACAGAGTATTTAGCCTGACTCCAGTCTTTGCCAAGCAGTATCAAGCTTTTCCTCTATTCAATACTAGACTGATAAGCAATTCTAAATCAAAATTTCTCCTAGCAGAAGAGGGCAATTTTATATGAAAGGCAGAATGCAAGACTTTAACTTATTCCAAAAAAAAACACACAATGATTTGATTGTTAAGCAACACATTGGAGTTTAGAAAGTAATCCTAGGAAATAAACCATGATTTTCTTTAAACAACAAACTGCAGTTTGAAGCCATGGCTTAACAGATAATGATAATCATAGTTGGAAGGCTCCTATAGGTCATCTAGTCCAACCCCCACCCAAGTGGGAGACCCTACACCATTTCTGACAAATGGTAATCCAATCTCTTCTTGAAGGTCTCAAGATGGTGCTCTCACAACTTCCCGAGGGCAAGCTGTTCCATAGGTTGATTGTTCTCACTGTCAGAAAGCTCCTATTTCCAGGCAAATCTCCTTGTTCAGTTTCCATCCATTATTCCTTGTCTGACCTTTGGGTGCTTTAGAAAATAGCTTGACCTCTTCCTCTTGTGGCAGCCCTCAAATATTGGAAGACTGCTATCATGTCTCCTGGTCCTTCTCTTCACTAGACTAGCCATACCAGTTCCTGTAACTGTTCTTCATGTTTTAGTCTCCAGTCTCCCTAATCATCCTGGTTGCTCCTCTCTGTACTTTTTCTAGTCTTAACATCTTTTTATAATGTGGTGAACAAAACTGATTGTTGATTTTGGCTTGTTCTGATAGTAGCTTAGTGTCTTATCTTTGAATTGTTTTCATATGGCTAAGAGTCATCACCAGGACTTAGAAAGAAAGTTTTAGTTGCTGCCCCACAAATATGGAACACCATTCCCAGAAAGATTACTCCTGCTGGACTTTTGGTACCCTAAAAGTAACATGTGTTATTAGCCACTGAACTGGAATGTTATTGGGAGCTTGTGTCATGCTTATTGTTTTATTGAGAGTGATTCAGTTTCTTGGCTGCTACATGTACTCCTGTGTTTTATATTATGTTTTATATTGTTTTTAAATGTTATAAGCAGCCCAGAGTCATTAATGTGAGATTGTAAATATAAATCAAACAAAAAAAGTCATAGCCAAAAGACAAGAGAAGCTAGCAAATGAAATAAGATTAGTTGTTTGGCCATGCTCTGACTAGGAATAAGAACAACATTTAGTTCCCTTGCTTGTTCCAGACTGAAAATCTAGATTTACAATTATTATTTTTTTTAAACAAATTTTATTCAATTTTTAACAATTTTTTAAAACAGCTCTTTTCAGTAGACAGCATGTTCCCGGGTCATCACTTTTACATGCAAATAAGACAGTAGATCTATATTCCTTTTAAACATTTGACTTCACTTCTATTCCATTTTAGCAGACAAAGGGTCAAAGAAATTAATCCTAATCTCAAATCTTAATCTCAATCTGTATAACCCCCCAGTTCATTTCGAGTTAATTGCAAATATATATATATATTTTAAAAACTTCATTTATAAATCTTACAAATAATATATGTGCCCATTGTATTAAAGATAAAGTTCATCCATATCTATCCTTTAATTATCTTCACATTGTTAATACTCTTTTATCATTTACAGAATTCTTTTGTCCGTCAGATTTGCCCTTTCATCACATATTCTCTCCATAATTCTAAATCCATAATTTTAACACTAAAAAGAATGAGAAAAAAAACCCTAGACTTGCCCCCTTTACTACTTTGAAAGTGACACCTCAGTGGTTAATATAGTAGCATAATCATAATCATTCCCTTTAAAACGAAAGATAGAGAAAAAAGAAAAAGAAAAAGGAGAAAAGAAAAGCTCCCTTACAATATATCTCTAATCGATCAGGTTCTGCAATACATATCCCCTAAGATTTATTTATGGTTCCAAGATAATAATAAAAATAACTAATCTTGGTTATTGACAAATCTCATTTTTAGGCATTTTCTAAAATCATTTCAATTAATTCAATTTATCTAATCATCATTTACCTTTCTTTTGTAAATAAGAAATAAAATGTGACCTTTTAACCAGTAATACATTAGTCTAGTGCAAACAAGTTTCTTCTTCATTATGTAATTCTGTTCTCTATCTTTTGTTCTTGTTTCTTGTTCCTTCTCCTCCTTTTATCCGCATCCCCTTCTCTATCCAGTTTGAATCCTCTCTCTCTTTACCTTTCTGCTCTCTATCCTTCTGGACCTTTCTAACATGCCTAATTTCATAAATGTTCCCCTTTTAATTACCTTCTTGTTTCATTTTTGACCATCCTCCCTTTCCCTTTTATTTGTATTAATCTTTGTGTTAGTTGTCTTCTTAAAATGGCTTTCGCTTGTGCTGGCTCCCTTCTCCTCCCTTTTATCCTGCTCTCCCCCTTCTCTATCCAGTTTGAATCCCTCTCTCTCTCTTTACCTTTCTGTTCCCTTTCCTTCTGAACCTTTCTAACATCTCCATAATCTCCATATATTCATGTAATCTCCATGTAGATGTAGTCCTTAAAAATCTCCTTCTTTCAGTTGTCACTAGAGTAGTGGTGTATTATATATATATATATATATATATATATATATATATATATATATATATATACACACACATAAAACACACACACATGCCTCCCTTTCCATACACAAACACACACACACACACCCTTCTGAAAAGCGAAAGAACTGTGAAGTACTAATGCTTACTCAGAGTTTCCATTTCCATTGAAAGAAGATCACTAGAGATAGATAGGATTTCAGTGATAGAAGATTTATTTACATGCATACACATGCTGAGCATAAGAAGAAAGTATCAGCATTGCAACAGATCCCTGTTCCCATCCGATTTCTAGGGGAATCCCTAGTGCCACAGGATTTCCTACAGAAACAAAGCCATCTGCCTTCTTTTTCATCTCAGCTCCATCACAGATTGACTTCCTGCTGTGTGCTCAGACCAAATTTGCCCCTCTTCTTGATTAATAGAGGGTGTTGCAAAAGAAAGAAAAGTTACTTCATCATTCATCCTAAGTGCATTTATGAGTCACTACTAATACAGTTACTGCTATCAACTGCTTTTAATGGGCATCAATGCATGGCATGGACATTGATGAACAATTTTTTTTTATCACATCAACATCATGGGCTATAGAGTTGATGGCCACCAATTTTAGTAATGGAACTTGGCATTCTTTTTAATGATTCCAATACACATGGAAAACATCAACTATTGTCATCCATCATATATAGACAATGCAAAGATTGTTTTGCTATTTTTCATGTATTTCTCATGAATAAGGGCAACTTAAAATGGATGATCTTTCTGAAAACATTTAAGTGTAATGCTGAGGAAATCATTACATGAGCTTCTTAACATTTTTACATGAAGCTATGGATTTTTATTTTGAAATTCACTATGATCTGTTTGGAGGAAAGAGAAGGGGGGGAGAGAGAGGGAGGGAGAGATTATTCCATTATTTATCATGTGTTAATATTTTACACTGTCCATATACCCAGAGTGATTTTATCACCTTTCTTTTGTCCAGGGCTACCACATATTTTTCAAGGATTTACGCTCATTCAGTTTGTATAATCCAGAGCACAAATATTTGTGTGTGTATTTTGTGCACCAGGTTGCATAACTCCAGCTTAATATGTTATTCCTGGTATGTGATGTTTTGTATACAGAAAGAGAAGGAAGCACTCTTGTGATCTTTGATTTTTAGGCTTGCTGTCAAAAATCAGCCATAATACTAATTCCTGTTTTGAACAATATGCAGGTTGTATTATATGAATGGCTATTTTATATGTGAAATTAAGACTGAAACATTTCTGCACCTTATATAGGTTTAGAAGATGAAGTCCCTCTGCAAATATGGATGGGACTAAGTCCCTTTAATTTGAATTGGACCTGCCTTTTTGTAAAAAAAATGTATGGATTGGATAGCCAGGCTGATTATACATCTTTTTTCCCCTTTTGCTCTACAAAGGATTGCATTTGGGAAACATTAAATTAGAACTGAAAATCAATACTGATTTTCCAGGAGGGATTTGTGAGTAACATGTTAATATTTGCTGGTTCCTGTTTATATTTTCTGCTTGGACTCTTCTGGAGAAAGCATTTTTTAAAAAATCATTACTTCTGAATGGGTCTTTACTATGAGAAAAATCCTGCCTTCACTTAGTATCTGTAAGCAGAATTATGGCGTGTCTTTTATTCTAGGCAGTCTTCACACCCTACAATAACCACAGGGTTCATAGTGCAAAACTGCTTCCTCTGAGTATGTTAACCACATTTCTTGGATTGTTTTGGATCTCAATCAGTTTTTGAGCTCTTCCCCTTTAAACTGGGACCTAAAACAACAGAAGAACTTACTGTGTTCCAACCTTCTGTCTTTAATGATAAATGAGTCTACTTCTGAAAATACAAAAAGATACAGGATTCAGCACAACACAGATGTTGCCATGGAGCCAAATGAGCTGCAACGGGGAATGTGCTATTTGGATTGCAAAGGAATCTAATAATTGCTTCAGTAAAAAAGCAAAAGCAAAATATTAGTAATTGACAGGGTGGGATATAGGGCAGACAAAAATATTCTGACTATGGAGGAACTAGCATTAATTTGGCAAAATGATTATATTTTCCAAGGGTAACAGAGCGAGAACACAAAAACTGATTTCCAGCTGAAAAAATGGAACCTCATCCTTTATACCAAAAATTCCTTTCAATGGCTTGGAGAAAATTCCTAGTGTTAAGATAGAAAATTTGACAGCCTATCCAAGATGCTTGAACTGGCATTACCAGCAATGGCCTCACTCTCAAATTCCTCTCTGACTTTCTCTTCCTGTCTTTGGAGAGCTTTTAACATTTTGAGTAGCAGATTCCTTGCTCTGACACACATAAAGGTTTGCATGACAAAGTTGCCCACCCAACATCTTTCAAAGATCTGAGACAAGTGCAAGGACAGCCAAAGCTAAAGTCCCAGCTGAATTGCACTCATCCTGGAAAGACTAACTATTTATTTATTTATTTATTTATTTATTTATTTATTTATTTATTTATTTATTTATTTATTATTTGAACTTGTATGCCGCCCCATCTCCGAAGCCTCGGGACGGCTCACAACTAAAAAACAAAGACAATAAATACTTAAAAACAATTAAATTAGTTTACAAGCCCAAATACTAAAACAGATTTACACAATTAACATTAAAAAAACCTAGTGCCAGTAGTACTGTAATTTTCTCCCCCCTTTAGTTCTCTTGAGACAGTTCAGAATCTACTGCCTGATAATATCCCAAATCTCTCCCCCCACAGTAGAATGCGTGGAAGGGGGAAAAAATGGTCTACTTTCATTAATACAGACAACTGAATCAATAGAGGAGTGAGAACCTTCTAAGTAGAAAAGCAGTATATAAACAGAGTGCATGAATGAAGCTAGATAAGAAAATGTCAACAGGTACTAAAGAACCAAAAACTCAACCTTATCTGCTTATAGTATAACTGTTTAAATCTATAACATCCTAATAATTAATTACCTGCAGAATCACTGGCTTCTTCTCTCATGTCTTAATTATAAGGAGTAAAACCCAAACTAAAAATATACTTTAAGTCAAAGTGAAGATTACTAGTGCAAATCTAGTGCACTGAATTAGTAGTGCATTGGATTAAGAAATTCAATGTCTACATATTATTACAGAAGAGTCAACCCTGCATTACAGAGTATAAACTTTTCCACCATTTGGTTAGCAAAGTTGAACAAATTAGTCTGCAAAATATATTGCCCAAATGTAGTTGTGCTGCCTTGCCTAGTCTCCAATTTACTTGCAAGCGAATACAACATATTATTTCATAGTAAGGCCTGATGAGAAGAGAGAGGATAGAGTTTGTAGAATTATTTTCTTCCAACTTCTGTTCTCTGTTTATCCCTAATGTCTATGAAATCCTGAAGAGAGAGAGAGAGAGATTCTATCCACCAGGGAGACTTCCTACCTGTGCATTCCCCTGTGTTTACCATCTTCTGCTTTATTTCCTCTTCCTACAAGCAAATTTCTCCCTAGAAGATTCTAAAAACACAATCAGTCTGTCTATGTAATGAAGTCACTGATATTTATTTATTTTATTTTATTGGCTGAGATCCAGATAGCAAAATAAATAAAAAAATAAAATAAATAAATATCAGTGACTTCATTACATAGGCAGACTGGTAATGAACTTTGGATTCTTGGTGTTTTCTGAACTTGATTTTGTTCTTGCAAGGAAATATCCAAGAGCCCAAGAATAGTATTCATTATTGCTTAACTGTTATCAACTTTGCACATTACCCTTGTATCCAGAAGACCATTTAGTGAAGACTTTCCTTTTCTACTTTGGATGCTCATTGAATCCCTCAAAGTTAAAATGGTTTTAAAGCCTAAATATTTAGGGGCCAGAAAATTGACCTTTAAGAGCATACACTAACTTTTATCACATAATAACTTGGCTGGAGATCAGGTGAATGAGTAGAATCATTTTAAAATTACATGGAATATGTCACACATAATCTTGTGCACCTTTACGGGAGTTTCTGTTTTCACAGCTGCCAAAGGAAACATAATGTAGCCTGGATTCCTCCATTGAGCTACAGTGTCACCCATCCCAGATGTCCACAAATATTGCTATCAAAATTTAATAGCTACTGCTGCTATAATTTCTACAGCACATAACTTGAGGACTAGCTGCTATTGGTGATGGCAAAATGATGATGATAATGAACTGGTGTGCCACTTGATTCTCAACAGCCCTGGTTGATAGTTAGCATCTTTCTCTGATAAGTACTACTGCTGCTGCTGCTATCTTGCCTTTTCTTCTTCTTATTCCTGAAATGCTCACCACAAGATGGGAGATGTGGTAGGGAACAGCTAGCTACTGACCAATTTTATGCCAATATTCATGTTTTACCCCATACTCCTGGACAAGGAAAGTTCAGTCTTGATTCTGTTCCGAGTATATAGTTTGTGGATTGATAGAGATGCAAACAGATACAGTTGAGAAGTAATGAAGTTGTTGCTGGTAGTTTTGCAAAACAGTGATATTTCCTGTGCAGGTCCCATAAAGGAGCCATATGCTTTATTGCCTTGGTGGGAAAGGGGAACTTCATTGAAATGAATGATTGCAGCTCCTTCTCTACCTTATCATCATCCAAAAAATAATAGTCCCTCTAGTGCAGCACTTCAGGAAAGGGAGGTCAATAGAGAGACACCCTTGCCTTGTTTTAATCTACTGAGGAAAATAAAATACTGTATCCCATTGGTAAATATATTAGAACAAAATTAATTATACTACCGGTTGGAATTTACAACTAATTTTTTAAAAAGCTGCTATAACATCCTTGATGTTTCTCAATGTGAAATACACATGTAGTGTTTTTCTGGGGAAAACATACAAATAATGGTGTTATTCAAATTAGTAATTAAATTATTGCTAAAAAGAAGCAATGTGTGTAGGGTGTGATTTAAAAAAAGTAAGTATAACAACTACCACGGTTCACTGGAAGCCTCGCCATCAATGCCCGTAAAACAAACAACTGGAATTTCCATTGCACAGTGGGATGGCTATCTTGGTGTTGGTGTTGTTTTGATGTGGACATTCCTGCTAAAAGATAATGTATATATCCAAATCTGAGAATTAGAAATAGACATTGATGCAGGATGATATGAGGATTTCTGCATTAGGCAGTGGGTTGACTATGACCTCAAAGTCCCTTCCAACTCTATAATTCTATGAATTTATGAAATACCATGCGAACATTTTTGGCTATTTTAAAGCTGAGGTATTGCTGCCCTATAGAACTGAACAGAAACAGTCTGATTGTAAACTATCCCATCTTTGGTTGAACTTGAAAATCTCAAGTGATGGCGCTCCCACAACTTCAGAGGGCAAGCTGTTCCATTGGTTGATTGTTCTCACTGTCAGAAAGTTTCTCCTTATTTCCAAGTTAAATCAATGATCTGGAGTCATCGTGCCATGTCTCATTTCTCAATTTGGTGTTATTTGGGAAAACAGAGTACACTGGGGTGATTCTGTCTGAGAAATTAAAATATCCCTTTTGGGGCTGTGTTTCTGTGATCTAGAATGCAATGTAATCAGGTCACTTTTCAGAATATAGTAACTCTATACAAAGGCAAGTTGACACACATCTCCTCAACTAGATGACTATGCATAGGAGGCTTCTACACTACATCCATAGCAAGAAGAACAGGCTGGATATTTGCATATGGATGGAGACATGGTTGACCTCCATCTCTCAAAGCCTAACCATGCTTTTGATGCCATCCAATACAGATCACAATCCATAAATCACAACTCACCACAAGCATCTCATGCTGCTTTTTTATTTTCTGCCTTTTAATCAAAGCAGCACCATTTCCATAAACAAAGCTCCAAGCAATACTTTTAAAACCAGCTTAATTGAAATCCATTCTTGCTATGCCTATCCACAGCCATTCCAGTTAGCCCTTCTGCTGTCCAGGAGTTGCTGGAGGGGTTCAGCCCCATGGTCTCACCACCTGTTCAAAATGCTACAATGAAGCATCTGAGAGTAGTTTGATTTCAAGAATCATCCTGAGCTAGGGAAGCCAATGTTTCTCTTTATTCCCCCGTTTAGCCTTCTTTCCTGCAGATGTGCCAGATGTCCTAGGTTCTTTATCCAGATGATAAATCACCAGGGCCTTTAACAAAGCTGCACTCAGCCACTGATTGTCTCTGTTATTGTTACTTCAAATCTCACACACTCAGCATAATGAGTTTATTTTTATTCACAAAACATATTCGTCCTTTTATAAAATCTTTCCAGGCCTTTAGTGTACATATCTGTACACTCAGCAACATCTGATAAGGTGGTCTGTCTCCCAGAAAAACAGATGGCACAGTGAGGGAAATATTATTTTATAACTAAGCATCTAAAGAAGATCTTCCAATCATCCATAGGTTTATTGATATTTATCTTTTCAATTATCTGAACCCATTACATCACTTTACAACTTTCATTTCAGTTAATGAGATGTTACTTTACAATGCAGAAGAATTTCAGAAGTGCTTGGTTTTACCTGTATGTCACAACAATGCAATTTGTATGCCATCAAATTCTTCCAAACTCCTGGCAGTGTACAACAGTAAAAACCATAATGGAAAAAAAATCTTTAAAGTACCAAATTTCACAGGAAATGAACTCAGAACAAAGACCCTCCATAACAATTAAAAAACAATGTAAAGGAATAACTAATATGATATCAACAATAGCTATTTTAAAATGAAAGTTAACCATCTTTCTTAGAGCAAGTGGCACATTATATGTAGCCTATCTGGATGTTACTAAAAAGAATATTTCTGAAGGAGATGATCTAAGAATGTTCAGTTCTAATTAGGTGATTTCTGCAATGATTTGATTGACTAACAGCATCTAGGATGTCTTCATCAACTGATTATGTTCATCAAATAATTTTAACTTTTAGAGACTTCTACTTAAAACTAAAGAAATTGTGGTATATAGTGAATGATTTTACTCTGAATATAAGAAAGTATGAATTCCATGAGGGGAAAAAAGGAAACTATGATTAAAGTAGTTCAATTTAAATCCCTATATAAATAGTCACTGAAAAAAAATATTGGTATTACAATGGTTTAACAAAAATAAAAGACCTTTAACTTTAAAGCTCTGTTTTCATTAACCTGACAGGGATTTGAAATATCATTTCGATAGTTCTCCTGTAAAAAGGCACAATTGAAAATTAATTATGTCAAAATCAAAATTATGACCTTGGGAAAGAAACCCCAAGGATTCTTGCAATGTCTTGCAAAACAATTTGTTAGAACAGTTATAGTTTTTTTTCAATGTGCAAATGCATTTCTAAGAATTTGACCTAGTTAGCTGAAGTAGGTGTGGAGATTAAGATAAAGAAAATAATTGGAACTATCTTTTTTCCCCTTTTTATTCAAAATGAGGTTCAGTGATATATCTTACAGTGAAAATCTTTCTAAGCCAGGTGACCTGTGATGTTTTATGAGACAGGAATTGTGGGAATAGCGCTAAGATGGTTGAAAATGGAGAGAAATTCCAGAATATATGTTTTTACTTGGCATTAGGTCTTTCAGGAGAATTCCAGTAAACCTGTTTTGTATGAAAATTAATTATCCTTCTACAATGGTAAAAATTACCAGCTGAAATTTTACGAATTTCTTTTTACTAATACATTTTTAAACACTTTTCTGGATGGGGGTAAATTAAATAGAGTGGATAAGCAGAAAAAACAACACTAGGTTAGTTGCTTGAGATAATTTTCAAGATAACAAACTTTTGTCATTTTCCAAAATATAACACTGAGTCTTCAAATTTAACAAAGTTATTGCTGGAAGTTAGTATTTGAACAACTAAATTCTTCCAAATTTGCAAATATTTTTGCTCTATTTTTCATTTTAGCTATGATACAAGGACATGATTGTATAAACAATTGCTGCAGTTTCCTTTAATCAAAAGTCTTGCAAATGAATGTTTGTGGACATACTTGAATATGATAATACAAGAGCTTTAGGAACGTTTAATATACTTTACACTAGTTCCCACAATGAAAGAGTGGATGGTAAAGAGGATGGAATAGAAATTTAAAAATGACATTATTTTCTTATAATGAATGGAGCCAGTGAACTTTGGTTTCAGCCCTTTTAAACAGAATCAGTGCATATTTCTGTCATGTTCCTGATGCTACCTGTGTTGTCCTTGAAAATTCAATACTTGCAATAAGGCTATTTTTGGTGTGTATATGGTAGGAATCTTGAAAATAGACTACTGGAGAATCTTGGAGGTGTATATGCTATCCAGTGTGTGTTCAGATGCCTGAATCTGTTGGCTTCTCAGTATAAATTTATTAATGAAAGTGCCTAGCAAATTGAGTTACCTCTAAAAGTAGCTAACACTCTGTTCCCAATGTTACCAAACTCAGCAAAATCATATAATTTCAAGTAAACAATCAAAAATTTCACCATTGCATTATACAAAGCCATTGGGATAAGAAAGTAACCATCTACCCTTCTTGGTAGCTGCCCCAGAATGTCTTAGTTAATACTGAGGTATATTCAGAGTTCAGAAGTCACAGCCTTAGCTTTATAAAATCATTGGCATTTTGCTAGAATCATGGAGTATCTGGATCCATGTGGTTGGGGATTGGGGGCACTTAGAAGAAGCTGGGTCCATGTGGTTGGGGATTGGGGGCACTTTTTAATGTGTCTCTCTTCCGTTCTCCAAGGCCAGTTTCAGTCAGTTATTTGGGCAAGAGGGGAGGGGGGAGAGATCAGTCCCAAGGCAGCACCTGTAGGGAGTACTCTCTCCCCTCTTTATCAACATCTACATGAAACCACAAGGTGAAGTCATCTGCCAGTTTGGGATTTGGTATTATCAGCATCCTGATAATATCCAATTATCTCTTATTCTGGTTTGCTTCTAGATGTGATTCAAGATGTTGATTGTTGCCTATAAAGCCTTACATGTTGTAGACCTTGATTAGCTGAGCAATCACCTGCTATTTCCCATATTAAAGTCAATTAATTCTTGCAGTATTGGTATACTCTGTTTTTCCTTAGATTAAGCAATACCATCAGGACACTTCCTCTGTAGCAGTGCCTTCCGGAATGATGTTCACCCTGAGATCCAGGTGCTCCCCAAAACTTTGCTGCTATTTAGACAAGCTGTGAAGATCTGTCCCTTCATCCAGACCTTTGACAAGAAAGTGCGAGATCCCTTACTTCATTATGCTTAACATATTTTGTTCTGTCTCCCTTCCCTTCCCCAGAAGGTAAGGAACTTGGCAGCAACACTAGCACAGAGAGTCACGCTGGCCTGTCTCCAAAATCCAAGTTATCTCTCCCGATAAGAGTGTTGGCAGTCACCCAGGCTCTCACTGCCAAATTTGGAGCTGACAAGAAATGAAGTACTCACAGAAGGAATGATTTATTCTCAAAGTCCAGAAACCAAATCAGGCACACAGATGGAATCCTCGGCTTATTCCACACTTTGTCACGTACAGAGTTTGTAACGAGGCACACCCACTTTTATACCTGTGGGGTATGGTCCAGCTCAATCTCTGGCCCTCCCACGCCCCTACGTTGCTGCTGACGTTTCTCCCTCCGCGTTGCCTGGGATCAAGCCAGGAATCCTCCTCCCCTCTCGCCGTGGCGTCTGCGTCTCTCAGGCTGTTCCTCTTGGCTTTCTGAAGAAACCTGAGGCATTGCCAGGGAGGAAGGTCCTGGGGAGGGAGGCCTTGCCAGGGAGGAAGGTCCTGGGGAGGGAGACCTTGCCAGGGAGGAAGGTCCTGGGGAGGAAGGCCCTGGTGAGGAAGGCATTGCCCGTTCCTCCTCTTCTTCATCATCCAGGTCCTCTTCCTCTGTCAGCACAGGCTCATGAGGCGGGGCCACAACAATATTTTATCTTTATTTGTTTTATATTTCATTGATTTTATTGTAATTTATTTGTTAGATTTTTGTTATGAGCTATCAGACATGAGAGTCAGGTTTGTCATACAGGCAGCCAGATGTTTAGATTGTATTTGGCATTTTTGTCCACTTATCAAGTCCTTCCCATGGACTTGGGACAGGCAGATGTTGTTTAACAATATTAAAGATATCATCACAGGATGTATGCTGTTCTGAGTAAAGCTGCCATTTGCAATTGACAGGTGGTGATTTTTGTCAATGCCTATGGTGTTCAAACGGTGCTCCAGATGTTTTGGGATTGCACCCAGGGCACTTATTACTATTGGTACTGCTCTACATTCTTAGTATTATTATTATCTTTATCTTCAAAAGACAAACATACTGAGCTAATTCCATCCCTTTTCACAAATGTTGGCTTACAGTGCCTGATCACTCCCGCTTTTATCTGGGTATCTTCCAGTTTCACTGAATCCTTCATAAAGGTTGGTGCGCAGAACTAAATATAATATTCTAAGTGAATAAAACAAAATAGCCAAATTACTATTTTCTGTGTTTTGGAAAGGTTTGCTAAAACATTACAAAACAAATAATCAAACTTGCACTATTATTATCTTGCTTCAGTGTTACTAAGTACAGTATGTATGTGTAATTTTCAAGCAAAATATGTAACCACTTAATTGCCACAAAATCCACTTTTTAGGATGTTTCTTCAGTGTTAGAAGCTATCCATTGATCCTCAAGTTGTCAGAAAAATGTACTGCCATAATATTTACTGTCCCAACTACTTTTGCTTTCCTGTCATTAGAGCCTAAGTTCTAGCTTGCTTTTGGATAATACTATCCAAATTTGAGTATGTAAGGCATATTAAGCAAAGACATTGATAAACCATATGGCTTTGCTGGGCTTCCTTTCCTTTCTTTCAGCATCACCAACCAGTGGGAAGTTACTGACCAATCAAAACATTGCTGCAATTATTGAATAGTTCAAAAAAAATTCCTAGATCCATTCTCTCATTTGCTCTATAGGTCATCTATAGGACTAGATGAGCTACAACAGAGTGCCTTCCAACTCGAACCCTTTCCTATTTTCCCAGTAGCCAATCGTCTTTCCCAGTAGCTATAGGTACCTGATGAACATATGAGATGTGGCTAATTTAACACAACCCCATCATGATCAAATAGAACTTGAATCTGAAATGTGTTTTCCTACTTTGTACTCACGGTGACCTTTCAATTCTTCCTCATAACAACAACAACCATATCTCAAAGGCAGGATACAGAGAAGCTTCACTGAGCCTCGGTGGCACAGTGGTTAGAGTGCAGTACTGCAGGCTATTTCTGCTGACTGTTGGCTGCCTGCAATTTGGCAGTTTGAATCTCACCAGGTTCAAGGTTGACTCAGCCTTCCATCCTTCCGAGGTGAATCAAATGAGAACCCAAATTGTTGGGGGCAATATGCTGACTCTGTAAACCACTTAGAGAGGGTTGTAAAGCACTGAGAAGCAATATATAAGTCTAAGTTCTATTGCTATTGCTAGATGGCATTAATAAAGTGCCCTGGATATTAATATGCCAGAATGTCTAGGCCTGTTCATTCAAACACTTGGGCTATGTATATTATATATAATATAAATAATGAGCTACGACTGAATTAAATGGATTTTTCTTTGGGCAGCTAATTTATATGGAGCGTAGGTTGTATTTTGGTGTACCTAAGGATTGAAGCTTCCACTTTTTTATCTAGATGAATCTATCTTAAAAACTATAATTTTAATCAATTTGATCACTTGTAAATTCATTTTTCTCATAAGTAATGTTTGTAAGAAATTATAATATTTTGATTTAAATGAATTTTCTGATTCAAGAACAGCAATAACAAAACCTATTATTTTCTTTTTGAAAAGACTCTATTGTTTTGCAACCCCTTGTTTCCCATTAGTTTTAATTTTGTGTAATTAATTCCTTTTCTCTTCATTTATTATTATTTATTATTTATTAGTGGGACTTATATGCCGCCCCATCTCCGAAGACTCGGGGCAGCTTACAATAAAACAACAACAATAAATACTTAAAAAAGAATTAAACTAACAGTCCCAATTACAATTACCAAATACAAAACTTAAAATCAGTCAAAAATCTAAAACCACCCCTCCCAAGGGTCACAGCCCAGATTGGTCAAATAACCAGGTCTTCAGGTCATGGCGGAAGGGCGGAGGTCAGGGGCGGAGCCCCAAGGGAAGTTGATTCCAGAGGTCGGGACCGACGACAGAGTAGGCACGTGTCGGGGACCACCAGCCGGCATTGCCCGGCCGATGGGACCCCAAGGAGTCCCTGTCTATGACTTCGCACAGGGCGGTTAGTATTCGATGTCGGCAGCAGTCGCCTCCCTTAAGTAATGAGAACCCATGTCATGTAGGACTTTGTATGTTAAAGTTAAGACCTTGAATCTCACCCGAGAGCAACCGGCAACCAATGCAGGCAGTGCAGGAGGGGCTAACATGGGAGAACGGAAACTCCCATCACCCCCAGCCGCGCATTTTGCACCAGCTGCAATCTCGGATGGTATGCAAGGGCAATCCTAAATAGAGAGCATTGCAGTAGTCAGTCGCTAAGTAACAAGGGCATGAGTGACCGACGCAGGGCATCCTGGTCCAGGAATGGGCAAGCTGGCGAACCAGCGGACCTGGGCAAAGGCCCCCTGGCACGGCTCCCACCTGCTCCTCCAACTGGAGCCGTGCATCCAGGAGGACCCCCAGGTTCCTCGCCCTATCCACAGGGGGCAACACCACTCCCCCTATGGTCAATGATGGACGTTCCAAACTGGACCGGGATGCCGGTATGTACAACCACTCAGTCTTGGCCGGGTTGAGTCGAAGCATGTTTCCGTCCATCCAGATTCGTACTGCATCCAGACAGTGAGTCATCATGGAGAGGGCATCACTGATCTGGTTTGGGGTGGAGATATACAATTGTGTATCATCCGCATATTGATGATACCTCACCCCAAAACCATGAATGATTTCACCCAGTGGTTTCATGTAGATGTTAAATAAGAGGGGAGAGAGGACCGACCCCTGAGGGACCCCACAAGTGAGTGCCCTTGGGGCCGACCTCTGCCCCCCTGCCAACACCGATTGCGACCGCCACCGAAGAACAGTGCCCCCACCCCAACCCCACAGTCGTAAAGGATACCATGGTCGATGGTATCGAAAGCCGCTGAGAGGTCTAATAGGACCAGGACAGAGGAAAAATCCCTGTCCCGTGCCCTCCAGAGATCATCCAACAGTGCGACCAATGCCGTCTCCATGCTGAAACCAGGCCGGAAGCCCGATTGGTACGGATCCAGGTAGTCCGTTTCCTCCAGGAAGAGCGGAAATTGCCGAGCCACCACACTCTCAACAGAAAGCGAAGGTTGGAAACTGGATGGAAGTTGTCTAACACGGTCGGATCCAGGGCAGGCTTCTTCAGGAGGGGCCTCACCACCGCCTCCTTCAAGGCGGAGGGAAAGACACCCTCCCTCAAAGAAGCATTGACAACTGCCCGGATCCAGCCGCAGGTGACCTCCCTGGCGGCATAAGCCAACCAGGAGGGGCACGGGTCCAACAAACATGTGGTGGAACTCAGGCGCCGCATAATCCCATCCACTTCATCCTCGGAAACAGGATCGAACTCATCCCAAAACGTAATGGCCAGACTGCCTGTATCCCATTCCTCCAACCACTGCAAATCAGAGGACAACCCGCTCGAATTGAAGCGATCTTATCCGACAGATATTGACCAAATTCCTCAGCTCTTCCTCAGAAGGGTCCGGCCCCTCCTCTGGACGAAGGAGGGAGCATGTGACCTGGAACAGGGCGGTGCGTTATTCTGCGGACGCTATGAGGGCGGAGAGATAAGACCTTCTCGCTGCTCTCATAGCTCCCAGGTAAGTCCTAATATGGGCTCTTTACTGGGCTCGATCAGCCTGGGAGCGGGTGGCCCTCCACCTGCTCTCTAAGCCCCTCCGATGGCGTTTCATCTCCCAGAGATCCTCTGAGTATCGGGAGCCATCCGGGATCCGGGCGGTGAGGGGTCGATGGGGACAACCCTGTCGAGGGCCTCCGACGCAGCCCGCTGCCAGGAGGCTGTCAGATCCTCAGCAGAGCTGTGAGCCAGGGAAGGGGAAAAGCCCCAGCCCCGCCTGGAACCCTCAGGGTCCATAAGGCGGCTGCGAACCATCTAAGTGGCTCCTTATCCCAGCAGTGGGGGCAGTTTGTTGGAAGACAAGCAGGAGATAGTGATCAGACCAACGGGCAAAGTCGTAAAAGTGGCTTGCCCTCTGTCACTATGCCACCACTCAGAGACAAAAACAAGGTCGAGTGTTCCCCCTCATGAGTCGGGCCATGAATTAATGGGTCAGGCCCATGGCTTCCATAGAAGCCATGAATTCCTGAGCCAATCCTGACGCGCCCAGGAAGGCAGGTTAAAGTCCCCAGGACTATAAGGCCTGGGAGCTCCACCGCCACCCCAGAGGACGCAGAAGCCCAGGCAGGGCTGCTGTCACACAGCTGGGAGAAAGGTATGCGAGCAGCAAGCCCACCTGACCATTTGGCCCCCACTTCAGGAGGAGGGTCTCACTTCCGCCTATCTCTGGGATAGTGACCTCCCTTGGAAGCAAGGTCTCCTGATAACCACAGCCACCCCACCACCCTTCCCTGGGCCCTGGCCGTGCATGACCCGGAAACCTGGAGGGCATAATTCAACCAGAGGGACACCCCCCTCCGGGCCCAACCAGGTCTCGGTGATACAAGCCAGGTCCGCAGCCTCCTCCTCAATGATCTCACAGAGGAGGATAGATTTATTGGCCACGGACCTGGCATTAAAATACACCAGTCTGAGCCCAGGGGTCCCAGTTCCCAAGCTCCCTAGGGAGAAGGCCATAGGGTCGGAGCGAGCAACCGCACGGAGGTGGCGGTGCCGCCTCCAACATATGATATGGCCCTATGCCTTCGGCGCCTACTGCCAACCCCAACCACCCTAGGAATCACAGCCCCCACCAGTCCCCTGAGCCCCACCGCCCCAACCCCCACCCCCCCACCGCCCACGAGCCGGGCTGCAAGAAGACCCATTAACCCTCCTCCTTAGGAATTAGGAATTTAGATTCCTAATTAGAGCCACAGAGTGAACTGAAACCACACATCCCAGTTCTGTTCCTCAAATAAATAAAGTTTTGCTCTGTAAGTGGCTTCCATGTAAGAGTCATATGTAAATCACTCAGATTCCTTAGAGAAGCAAAGTAATCAATGAGTAACACTTACTCAATAAATAAATGACATGTTGAAGAAACAGAAGGGAAAAAAAGAGTAGCTCCTCCAGAGGGTAATTTGCATAATTAGTTACTATTGTTTTGATTCACTCCTGTTCTGAGCATACTCAGAACAAATATTCAAAACAAACTGATTTTTTCTAAACAAATATTCACTGAATAATCACAAGGACTTTGGTCCAAGTTAGAAAGTATTATTCCCACTCAGCCATTCTTGTCAAGTCCATCCTATTACAGTCTCCCCTTTTCTCTTTATTTCATAAATAGTTCCCCTCCCTTCCCTCCCATTTGTACCTATTTATTCCTCTTCCTTCCAAGTCTCAATTTTCTATAACATAGTTATCAGCAGATAAACCCATTAATATTAATCTCCACCATGCACTACAGTTATGGTATCTTAATTAAGTCTTTTCAGTAAAATAGAAGGAGCAGGTTAATTACCAAGCTTCACCACAACAGTGACCCAAGCAACATTTCCTGCTAATGGTAAGGATAGAACTATCCTTTTTCATACATATTTTGTCAGGATGCCACAAATGCAACCAAAGACCATTTTATCTCAAGGTTGTTTGTATTCTTTTTGTGCAAGCCAAGATTTCCTAAAAATAAATCTAAAACTGTCTTGCAAGCCAGCATACTGTTGCCTTCACCCTTCCTATATAGAATGTATATTCAGTATTTTGACACATTCAGGACAAAATGAAACATTAGCAGGAAGAAATGGTAATATTATGCAAAAACAGTGACAAACGAGTTTAGAATTACTTGCTTTCTTTGTATGTAGAGAGACATGTGCATTAGTAGTGTGAAATTTAACAGCCTGAGGTTAGGAGAAGTGTTTATGTGTCCAATCTCAAACTTGTTTTAATAATTACTTGCAAATCAACTTGCTGTAGCATTTATGAAGGTGTGCTTCAGATCATATGCAAATTATATTCCAGTGCCCATGATACAGTCAAGGTTTTATCCCTCTTCCAACATTTGGAATGAATGCTAAAGGAAAGGCAAAATTGAATTCCAGCATATATCACATCAGAAAAATATAGCCTTGTCTAGAGCCGGGGCAAGGCAGAGGAGGCAAAATATATGGGTAACTAAATCTCCATGTTAGCTCTTAACTGAAGAAAAGAGGGTTTTTGTAGGGAATTAAAATTTGAGACAAGGATAGGTCCTGTTCTCTTAGCTGAAGAACATTCTTTTGGACACCTATGGAATATCTTCCCTGATTACACTTCCTTGCTTTATGTAAATTTCCATCTCCCAGAAATAGACTTCTAACCTGGCAAATATTTTGAATGAATAATATAATTGCACAGGAAATATAATATCAGTATAAATAAATAACCTTTTGATCACTTATAAATGCCATATTAGAGGGTTTTAAATCTACCTATACTTTTTGCCTCTTGTATACAAAAAAACCCTCCACATTCCCAAAGCTCCAAACACAATAATTCCTATTTCCAGAGTACATTTCATGATAAATTCCTTTCCAAGATGGGGTGAGGGGTTAGGGTTGGCTGCAATGAATCTGTTCATAGTTTTGCCTTCACCACATTCTTAACTAGCAACGCGGTTGATATTTATTTATTCATCTGATTTGCTCATTATTTATATGTTTACTTATTAATATGTATAGGCCACAGTAGTAAGAGTATAGAGAA
>CM019149.1:195699263-195711328 GCA_009733165.1 Naja naja
GACAGGTGGTGATTTTTGTCAATGCCTATGGTGTTCAAACGGTGCTCCAGATGTTTTGGGATTGCACCCAGGGCACTTATTACTATTGGTACTGCTCTACATTCTTTAGTATTATTATTATCTTTATCTTCAAAGACAAACATACTGAGCTAATTCCATCCCTTTTCACAAATGTTGGCTTACAGTGCCTGATCACTCCCGCTTATCTGGGTATCTTCCAGTTTCACTGAATCCTTCATAAAGGTTGGTCAGAGAACTAAATATAATATTCTAAGTGAATAAAACAAAATAGCCAAATTACTATTTTCTGTGTTTTGGAAAGGTTTGCTAAAACATTACAAAACAAATAATCAAACTTGCACTATTATTATCTTGCTTCAGTGTTACTAAGTACAGTATGTATGTGTAATTTTCAAGCAAAATATGTAACCACTTAATTGCCACAAAATCCACTTTTAGGATGTTTCTTCAGTGTTAGAAGCTATCCATTGATCCTCAAGTTGTCAGAAAAATGTACTGCCATAATATTTACTGTCCCAACTACTTTTGCTTTCCTGTCATTAGAGCCTAAGTTCTAGCTTGCTTTTGGATAATACTATCCAAATTTGAGTATGTAAGGCATATTAAGCAAAGACATTGATAAACCATATGGCTTTGCTGGGCCTTTCCTTTCTTTCAGCATCACCAACCAGTGGGAAGTTACTGACCAATCAAAACATTGCTGCAATTATTGAATAGTTCAAAAAAAAAATTCCCTAGATCCATTCTCTCATTTGCTCTATAGGTCATCTATAGGACTAGATGAGCTACAACAGAGTGCCTTCCAACTCAACCCTTTCCTATTTTCCCAGTAGCCAATCGTCTTTCCCAGTAGCTATAGGTACCTGATGAACATATGAGATGTGGCTAATTTAACACAACCCCATCATGATCAAATAGAACTTGAATCTGAAATGTGTTTTCCTACTTTGTACTACGGTGACCTTTCAATTCTTCCTCATAACAACAACAACCATATCTCAAAGGCAGGATAGAGAAGCTTCACTGAGCCTCGGTGGCACAGTGGTTAGAGTGCAGTACTGCAGGCTATTTCTGCTGACTGTTGGCTGCCTGCAATTTGGCAGTTTGAATCTCACCAGGTTCAAGGTTGACTCAGCCTTCCATCCTTCCGAGGTGAATCAAATGAGAACCCAAATTGTTGGGGCAATATGCTGACTCTGTAAACCACTTAGAGAGGGTTGTAAAGCACTGAGAAGCAATATATAAGTCTAAGTTCTATTGCTATTGCTAGATGGCATTAATAAAGTGCCCTGGATATTAATATGCCAGAATGTCTAGGCCTGTTCATTCAAACACTTGGGCTATGTATATTATATATAATATAAATAATGAGCTACGACTGAATTAAATGGATTTTTCTTTGGGCAGCTAATTTATATGGAGCGAGGTTGTATTTTGGTGTACCTAAGGATTGAAGCTTCCACTTTTTTATCTAGATGAATCTATCTTAAAAAACTATAATTTTAATCAATTTGATCACTTGTAAATTCATTTTTCTCATAAGTAATGTTTGTAAGAAATTATAATATTTTGATTTAAATGAATTTTCTGATTCAAGAACAGCAATAACAAAACCTATTATTTTCTTTTTGAAAAGACTCTATTGTTTTGCAACCCCTTGTTTCCCATTAGTTTTAATTTTGTGTAATTAATTCCTTTTCTCTTCATTTATTATTATTTATTATTTATTAGTGGACTTATATGTCACCCCATCTCGAAGACTCGGGCAGCTTACAATAAAACAACAACAATAAATACTTAAAAAAGAATTAAACTAACAGTCCCAATTACAATTACCAAATACAAAACTTAAAATCAGTCAAAATCTAAAACCACCCTCCCAAGGGTCACAGCCCAGATTGGTCAAATAACCAGGTCTTCAGGTCATGGCGGAAGGTGCGGAGGTCAGCCAGGCGGAGCCCAAGGGAAGTTGATTCCAGAGGTCGGGACCGACAGAGTAGGCACGCTCGGGGACCACCAGCCGGCATTGCCCGCCGATGGGACCCCAAGGAGTCCCTGTCTATGACTTCGCGACAGGGCGGTTAGTATTCGATGTCGGCAGCAGTCGCCCTTAAGTAATGAGAACCCATGTCATGTAGGACTTTGTATGTTAAAGTTAAGACCTTGAATCTCACCCGAGAGCAACCGCAACCAATGCAGGCAGTGCAGGAGGGGCTAACATGGGAGAACCGGAAACTCCCATCACCCCCGCGCGATTTTGCACCAGCTGCATCTCCGGATGGTATGCAAGGGCAGTCCTAAATAGAGAGCATTGCAGTAGTCGAAGTCGCAAGTAACAAGGGCATGAGTGACCGCACGCAGGGCATCCTGGTCCAGGAACGGGCGAAGCTGGCGAACCAGCCGACCTGGGCAAAGGCCCCTGGGCTCCCACCTGCTCCTCCAACTGGAGCCGCATCCAGGAGGACCCCAGGTTCCTCGCCCTATCCACAGGGGCAACACCACTCCCTATGGTCAATGATGGACATTCCAAACTGGACCGGGATGCCGGTATGTACAACCACTCAGTCTTGGCCGGGTTGAGTCGAAGCATGTTTCCGCCCATCCAGATTCCGTACTGCATCCAGACAGTGAGTCATCATGGAGAGGGCATCACTGATCTGGTTTGGGGTGGAGATATACATTGTGTATCATCCAGCATATTGATGATACCTCACCCCAAAACCATGAATGATTTCACCCAGTGGTTTCATGTAGATGTTAAATAAGAGGGGAGAGAGGACCACCCCTGAGGGACCCCACAAGTGAGTGCCCTTGGGGCCACCTCTGCCCCCTGCCACCACAAGGAGAGCCACCAAGAACAGTGCCCCCACCCCCAACCCCACGCAAAGGATACCATGGTCGATGGTATCGAAGCCGCTGAGAGGTCTAATAGGACCAGGACAGAGGAAAACCCTGTCCCGTGCCCTCCAGAGATCATCCAACAGTGCACCAATGCCGCCTCCATGCTGAAACCAGGCCGGAAGCCCGATTGGTACGGATCCAGGTAGTCCGCTTCCTCCAGGAAAGCGAAATTGCCGAGCCACCACACTCTCAACAGAAAGCAAGGTTGGAAACTGGATGGAAGTTGTCTAACACGGTCGGATCCAGGGCAGGCTTCTTCAGGAGGGCTCACCACCGCCTCCTTCAAGGCGGAGGAAAGACACCCTCCCTCAAAGAAGCATTGACAACTGCCCGATCCAGCGCGTGACCTCTCCTGGCGGCATAAGCCAACCAGGAGGGGCACGGGTCCAACAAACATGTGGTGGAACTCAGGCCGATAATCCCATCCACTTCATCCTCGGAAACAGGATCGAACTCATCCCAAAACGTAATGGCCAGACTGCCTGTATCCCATTCCTCCAACCACTGCAAATCAGAGGACAACCCGCCCAATTGCGATCTTATCCGACAGATATTGACCAAATTCTCAGCTCTTCCCTCAAGAAGGTCCGCCCCTCCTCTGGACGAAGGAGGGAGCATGTGACCTGGAACAGGGCGGCCGGGGTTATTCTGGACGCTATGAGGGGAGAGATAAGACCTTCTCGCTGCTCTCATAGCTCCCAGGTAAGTCCTAATATGGGCTCTTTACTGGGCTCGATCAGCCTGGGAGCGGGTGGCCCTCCACCTGCTCTCTAAGCCCCTCCGATGGCGTTTCATCTCCCAGAGATCCTCTGAGTATCAGGGAGCCATCCGGGATCCGCGGCGTGTGAGGGGTCGCATGGGGACAACCGTGTCGAGGGCCTCCGACGCAGCCCGCTGCCAGGAGGCTGTCAGATCCTCAGCAGAGCTGTGAGCCAGGGAAGGGGGAAAAGGCCCCAGTTCCGCCTGGAACCGTTCAGGGTCCATAAGGCGGCTGGGGCGGAACCATCTAAGTGGCTCCTTATCCCAGCAGTGGGGGGCAGTTTGTTGGAAGACAAGCCGCAGGAGATAGTGATCAGACCATGGAACGGGCAAAGTCGTAAAAGTGGCTTGCCCTCTGTCACTATGCCACCACTCAGAGACAAAAACAAGGTCGAGAGTGTTCCCCCCCTCATGAGTCGGGCCATGAATTAATTGGGTCAGGCCCATGGCTTCCATAGAAGCCATGAATTCCTGAGCCAATCCTGACGCGCCCCCCAGGGAAGGCAGGTTAAAGTCCCCCAGGACTATAAGGCCTGGGAGCTCCACCGCCACCCCAGAGGACGTCAAGAAGCCCAGGCAGGGCTGCTGTCACACAGCTGGGAGAAAGGTATGCGAGCAGCAAGCCCACCTGACCATTTGGCCCCCACTTCAGGAGAAGGGTCTCACTTCCGCCTATCTCTGGGATAGTGACCTCCCTTGGAAGCAAGGTCTCCTGATAACCACAGCCACCCCACCACCCCTTCCCTGGGCCCGCGGCCGGTGCATGACCCGGAAACCTGGAGGGCATAATTCAACCAGAGGGACACCCCCCTCCGGGCCCAACCAGGTCTCGTGATACAAGCCAGGTCCAGCCTCCTCCTCAATGATCTCACAGAGGAGGATAGATTTATTGGCCACGGACCTGGCATTAAAATACACCAGTCTGAGCCCAGGGGTCCCAGTTCCCAAGCTCCCTAGGGAGAAGGCCATAGGGTCGGAGCGAGCAACCGCACGGAGGTGGCGGGTGCGCGCTCCCAACATATGATATGGCCCTATGCCTCGACGTCTACTGCCAACCCCAACCACCCTAGGAATCACAGCCCCCACCTCAGTCCCCGGAGCCCCACCGGCCCCCAACCCCCACCCCCCACCCGCCACGAGCCGGGCTGCAAGAAGACCCATTAACCCTCCTCCTTAGGAATTAGGAATTTAGATTCCTAATTAGAGCCACAGAGTGAACTGAAACCACACATCCCAGTTCTGTTCCTCAAATAAATAAAGTTTTGCTCTTGTAAGTGGCTTCCATGTAAGAGTCATACGTAAATCACTCAGATTCCTTAGAGAAGCAAAAGTAATCAATGAGTAACACTTACTCAATAAATAAATGACATGTTGAAGAAACAGAAGGGGAAAGATGAAAGAGTAGCTCCTCCAGAGGGTAATTTGCATAATTAGTTACTATTGTTCTTTTGATTCACTCCTGTTCTGAGCATACTCAGAACAAATATTCAAAACAAACTGATCTTTTTCTAAACAAATATTCACTGAATAATCACAAGGACTTTGGTCCAAGTTAGAAAGTATTATTCCCACTCAGCCATTCTTGTCAAGTCCATCCTATTACAGTCTCCCCTTTCTCTTTATTTCATAAATAGTTCCTCCCTTCCCTCCCATTTGTACCTATTTATTCCTCTTCCTTCCAAGTCTCAATTTTCTATAACATAGTTATCAGCAGATAAACCCATTAATATTAATCTCCACCATGCACTACAGTTATGGTATCTTAATTAAGTCTTTTCAGTAAAATAGAAGGAGCAGGTTAATTACCAAGCTTCACCACAACGGTGACCCAAGCAACATTTCCTGCTAATGGTAAGGATAGAACTATCCTTTTTTTCATACATATTTTGTCAGGATGCCACAAATGCAACCAAAGACCAATTTTATCTCAAGGTTGCTTGTATTCTTTTGTGCAAGCCAAGATTTCCTAAAAAATAAATCTAAAAACTGTCTTGCAAGCCAGCATACTGTTGCCTTCACCCTTCCTATATAGAATGTATATTCAGTATTTTGACACATTCAGGACAAAATGAAACATTAGCAGGAAGAAATGGTAATATTATGCAAAAAACAGTGACAAACGAGTTTAGAATTACTTGCTTTCTTTGTATGTAGAGAGACATGTGCATTAGAGTAGTGTGAAATTTAACAGCCTGAGGTTAGGAGAAGTGTTTATGTGTCCAATCTCAAACTTGTTTTTAATAATTACTTGCAAATCAACTTGCTGTAGCATTTATGAAGGTGTGCTTCAGATCATATGCAAATTATATTCCAGTGCCCATGATACAGTCAAGGTTTTATCCCTCTTCCAACACTTGGAATGAATGCTAAAGGAAAGGCAAAATTGAATTCCAGCATATATCACATCAGAAAAATATAGCCTTGTCTAGAGCTAAAGGGGCAGAGGAGGCAAAATATATGGGTAACTAAATCTCCATGTTAGCTCTTAACTGAAGAAAAGAGGGTTTTTGTAGGGAATTAAAATTTGAGACAAGGATAGGTCCTGTTCTCTTAGCTGAAGAACATTCTTTTGGACACCTATGGAATATCTTCCCTGATTACACTTCCTTGCTTTATGTAAATTTCCATCTCCCAGAAATAGACTTCTAACCTGGCAAATATTTTGAATGAATAATATAATTGCACAGGAAATATAATATCAGTATAAATAAATAACCTTTTGATCACTTATAAATGCCATATTAGAGGGTTTTTAAATCTACCTATACTTTTTGCCTCTTGTATACAAAAAAAACCCTCCACATTCCTCGCAAAGCTCCAAACACAATAATTCCTATTTCCAGAGTACATTTCATGATAAATTCCTTTCCAAGATGGGGTGAGGGGTTAGGGTTGGCTGCAATGAATCTGTTCACTTAGTTTTGCCTTCACCACATTCTTAACTAGGCACGGTTGATATTTATTTATTCATCTGATTTGCTCATTATTTATATGTTTACTTATTAATATGTATAGGCCACAGTAGTAAGAGTATAGAGAATTAAAATGTCCTCTGAGGCATCTCTGATCATAGAAGCACTGGTGATCTTCTTCACACTGTGCCTCAGAAGCACACCATCTGGATGTATTAATGTCATTGAGGGACTGGTAGTTTTCTGCCTACTTCCTGCCCAAAGACACCCATCCCATTTCATCAGATAATACCATGCCGTATTTATGTCCAGATTATACCCTTCATATCCTTTTAGGAAGGAGTAACCATCCTAAATTGGCTCTCTGCTGATTATACTTTAAAACTTAGAAAAATTGGTATATCTGACAGTGGGTATGGAATTCTATATCCTCTTGGTAGATGATAGCAACATGCTAGATCTTGAAACAGAAATCTTTCTCCTACTGAAGGTCAGCAATGATTAGAAAACACACCATCATCTCAAAAATCAAGAAGGAAAGAGAAGAATAAAACAAAGGAACATTCTTCAAGATATCCTTGATATATTGAGCCTGTTGGTTGATATAAAGTTAAGTGAAGTGGGAAAGAGTTTGCTAAGGAAAGCAGGGTCCTACAAGTTCAGAATCTTCTTTCTCCTTTGTTTTAAAACCTAGACTTCGACATACATCTCCTCATTTCTTGGCACATTCCTCAGGTGTGGGGGAAAATTGAACTCCTGTATAAAAGGCAGGATTTAAATATTATCGGTAGTTAAATAAACAAATAGGGTTTTTTTTAAATCCCATTTCTTTGCATATGAGATGACTCTTATTCCAGCTTGTTCTCTTATGCAAGCATGTTGTTTGGGCTAATTACCAGCTAACTACTTCAGCATTTTATCTCAGCCTTAACTGCAAAATAACCTAATCCTACATAGCTTTTTCTCTGGTAATATCACACTACTAACTAGGGCATACAAAACATTTGCTAGACCAATACTCGAATACAGGTCATCAGTATGGAACCCACATCACGTATCTGATATTAACACAGTTGAGAAAGTCCAGAAATATTTCACAAGAAGAGTTCTACACTCCTCTATTCATTGCAGAATACCTTATGCCACCAGACTTGAAATTCTAGACCTAGAAAACCTAGAATTACGCCGCCTTCGGTCTGATTTAAGTATAGTATAAAAAATCATATATTGCAATGTCATTCCGGTCAATCAATATTTCAGCTTCAACCATAACTACACAAGAGCACACAATAGACACAAACTCATGGTTAACCACAGCAAATTTGATTGCAGGAAATACGACTTCAGCAACAGAGTGGTCAATGTCTGGAATACTCTACCTGATTCTGTAGTTTCTTCCCCAAATCCCCAAAACTTTAACCTTAGACTGTCTACTATTGACCTCACCCATTTCCTAAGAGGTCTGTAGGGGGCATGCATAAATGCACCAACGTGCCTACCATCCCTGTCCTATTGTTTCTTTTATTTTTCTTATATGTATTCATTTCATATATTCACAACTATGTTTATCCTTGTAAGTGATTAACAAAATAAATAAATAAATAAATATAAACTGGCAAAAGAAAAACAATACAGAAGAGATCCTTTATACTGCTAGGTGTGGAGGAAGGTGGGATGAGGTAAGAAGCCAAGTCCTTCCTCCAGCCCAGATTTAAATATCTCATTTTCCCTTCCCCATATTATTTCATGCCTCTCCTTCCATTTTGTTTTAGAAACTGTCAGTAGAAATGTATAATCTTCAAAAGCCTGCGAAGTTTTACTTCTGCATCAGTTCAGATCATGCTTTTGGACTGCAAGGCACTGCTTTTCTAGACAAAAGGCCTGGTTTCCAGAGAAAGTTTACAACCTTTGAGAGACTGAATATTTATCAGGTTTTTTTTAAAATTACATTTATATGCCGCCCTTCTTCAAAGACTCAGGGCAGCTTACAATTTTTGGGATACAACTCAATGCGCTCAGCAATAGCCTTCATTCCACTGTATATGCCTGCTTATTACTAAGAGGCATTTTTACAAAGTCAGCTTATTGCCCCCAACAATCTTGGGTCCTCAATTTACCTACCCCGAGAGGATGGAAGGCTGAGTCAACCTTGAGCCTGGTGGGATTCAAGCCTGCAGTAATTGCAGGCAGCTGGAACTTAAGTGCTGGGCATTTAACAGCCTGCACCACCAAGGCTCTTGGGCAGTTATGGGCAATTCTCATTCTATCTTCATCCTAGGTATCTCTCTTGGAAAGGAATCCAGCAACACTGCAGTAGTGTTGCTACTGTACCTTTTCTACCTGTTATACTCATTTATTAACTGTCATTTGCTCAAATAATGGTGTGGTTTTACTGGTAGGTGGTAGGTACAAAAAGAACTTAGTTGTGTAGACAGATGCATGGTGAAATAAGTCAGGTGGTGGACAGTCTATATTTAGGACCCAGTGCACTGGGCACTTAGGCTCTAGTTCAGATCAAAGCACTAAAAGGTAAACTTTAAAATGTCAGGTTTATATTTAGGTTTTTGCAATTTCCTACTGATTTATAGTGGTCCCAAGTGTCCTATCAGGCTCTTTCATCGCAAACTTTCTGGCTCAGATTTCTGGAAGATAAACAGTCTGGAGAGTTGCCCAGCCAATGGCCCAATCTGGGTTCTTTTTTGAACTGCTTAATAAAAGTCATCAGGCCCATTCTAGCAATCAGTCCTTACGCTTGATTAATACTTTTTCTGCCCTAGTGAGCACTCGAGGCAGCTAATGGCATTTAAAACAAAAACAGAATATAAACAGTTAAAAGTAGAGCTAAAAATTAACCCAAACCACATTCATTTATCAATTACAAAGCAAAGAAAGAGCTATATTTTTTACAAATTTTCTAAATACAGACAGGGAGGGAGCCCAGAGGCAACTCCTGCATGGGATGCATTCAATAACACCATATTCTTCATAATTTTCTATTGTAAAATATAAAGAGCCTTATACTTGCCCTTTGAAAAACAGTATTTTAATGTCCTATGTTGTCCGCAGTGATCGGATGAAAGAAAGTTTTAGGCTCCAACACTTTTCAGCAATATGTAGAGGAAACGTGTGTTGTTCAATCTTAAAATTCTAATTTGCTTCAGTAACAAAGAGAGAAAATATGCCTAGAGAGCCTTTGGATGAAGATTTGAAACAAATCTGACCAATAGCAACTATATTCAGAATCACTTTGTGGTGATAATGGAGATGAAATGTCAATATTTTCCATCCTTATTGCATTGGTTGATAGGTTTGGATGGGATGGTGTAAATGGCATTTCCTTAGCAATTATTCTTTCACTATTTTCTAAATAATTATTTCTGGAAAATTTGACATTCCATCCAAGACTACTGATATTATTACCGCTTCTGCACAGATCATATTATATGGCTGTATAGTGATCAGCATTCATTCCCAAACTTAAAAAATATAAGAAATAGTTATCAGTTAACTTCTACACCTTATATTCGTGAAGTTTGATTTTTCTGGCATTGCAACAGGGAAAAGCTTATCTGAGAGCTGGCATGGATTTTTACATCCTCTTAGATAGAATTCAGCATGACATACTTTAGAGTGGAGAAGTAAAGGAACATAGTTGGATCATTGGTAATTTAAAAATCAGCTACAACACTAACAGGGTATCAGAACTTGAGCAACTGCACATATGCAATGAAAGATTGGTATAAAGGAAACATTCCCCAAATGGCAGTTACAGAATTTTAGAAAAAGGACCAACTATTGCATTAAAGCAAACCAAATAATTGATTTGATTTGATTTGATTTATTTGGATTTATATGCCACCCCATCTTCGGGTCGGCTCACACAAGAATATAACATACATACAAATATTTTAAAAAGTATTAATCCAATCCAACTAACCAATAAAATTCCATGCTAAAATGTCCAATTAAAATCCCCAGTCTCCCTCAATCCAGGCCAGCCTGTAAAAACAGCCAGGTCTTTCGATCGCAGCGGAAAGAACGCAGGTCAGGAGCCAACCGTAACCCCAGGGGCAGCTGGTTCCACAGGGTGGGCGCTCTCACAGAGAAGGCCCTACCTGGGAGCCCAACCCATTGTCTGGTCAACGGCACCCTGAGGAGGCCCTGTGGGGAGAGCACTGGGCTTATTGAACTCGATGGTGGCAGGAGACGCCCTGCAAGCACCCTGGACCCAAGCCATGTAGAATATAAGTAGTACATGCTTGCAAAACTATGATTAGAAACATATTCAGCATGCATTTTGCATAGTTTATTCTGAATAGGTGGAGTTATAATGGAAGAAATAAATCGGCAAAGTCCTATACCCATGATGGTGAACCTATGGTACGCGCACAAGTGGCATGCAGAGCCACTTCGCCGGCATGCAAGAGGTCTCCTGGAAGAGCCCCACCGCGATGCACACCTGCCACCCGCCAACAGCTGATTGTTGGGTATTTGGCATGCATGCGCAAGGGGTGTGTGCATGGAGATGTATGCGATGCGATAGATGGCACGCGGGAAATCACGGCATATGCACAGAGATGCATGATGTGCAGGGGATCGCATGTGCATGTGCAGATGTGCGGGTGGGGGTCGCACACATGCACAGGGGTTGGGGTGGCCCGCATGACATTGCCTTCTGGTTCTGGCATGCAATAGTGCTCACAATTTTAGGGCACAGGAACCCAAAAAGGTCAGCCAGCCACCACTGTCCTATACAGAAGATGTCTTTCTCCAGAGTTAATTATTTTGAACATCTTTGATCCTGTATTTTTTCCCATTTCTTGACTAGAACACAGGAAGGAAGGCAGGAAGTGGGTAGCCACTCTGGCTGAGGATAATACTGGTTGCCATTCAACTGAGTTGCAGGATAAAGGCTGGGGAAACTAAAGTGTGCTTGATGTATCTTTCTAAATAAGATTTAGTCCTGGAAATGGCTTGTAGGTTGTAAATATCTAAAAGAACCCATCAGAGCCATTGACTCCATGATTCCAATGGTGTTTAAAAGAAGGAAATTGCTACTTTGTTTCTGGGCAATAATAAGAGGACAGAAAGTTTCGGTTTCACATAGGAAAACAAACACCATCTAGATCTCTTTCTGCAAATTCTACCATTTGCACTAGTGGAGCTGAACAATATAATAAGAGCTGAACCCAGACCAAGAATATCCAGTATCTCTTTTCTACTGTGGTTAGTTGGGTATCTCTGACTAAGACTCTTACATTCTGCAAACTCTGGGTGCCTCTGATTAACTAACTCTTAGAAGTGATTCTGCACAAAAGTCAGCTTTTGCCTGCTTTAAATTGATGTTTCTAAATCTTGAGAACTTTAAAATGTGAGGATTTCAACTTCCAGAATTTCCAACCCAACTCATGGATGGATGGGAATCACTCTACAATTTAATAAAGCTGAGATTTCATATTCTTGTGCCGAATT
>CM019149.1:195712328-195791212 GCA_009733165.1 Naja naja
GGAGGTTTTTGGAAATGTTACAGAGTGGTCATCCTGGGATTGTAAGGATGAAAGGTTTGGCCAGGAGTTATGTATGGTGGCCAGGTATTGACAAAATGGTTGAAAACTGGGCTGCCTCTTGTCCCAATTGCCAGGTAGTCAGGCCTGCCCCACCTCACGCCCCCACACAGGAATGGGAATGTCCTAGGGGCCCATGGTCTAGAATCCACATTGATTTTGCAGGCCCTACAAGAGGGCACACGTTTCTAGTAATTGTGTAGATGCATACTCCAAATGGCTAGAGGTTATCTCATGACTTCTACTACTACTGAGGCTGTTATCAAGCAGCTCAAAGCTCTTTGTAACCCATGGGTTACCAGATGTCCTTGTCTCTGACAATGGCCCCTCAATTCACGCTCAACATTTTTGAATCCTTTCTAGCTCAACAGGGCATCAGACATGCCCTTACAGCCCCTGGGCACCCTTCGCCAACGGCCGGCTGAACGATGGTACGCTTTACCAAAGAAAAGCTTCAGCAGCTGGGTCCTGGGGACATCACTGAGAAGCTTGAAAAGCTTCTTAGTGTTCAGCATCACATCCTAGCCCATCAACTAACTTGTCCCCAGCAGAGTTGTTAATGGGCAGGAAACTTAGGTCTTCCCTTGACCGACTTCATCCCACTTATGCACCCAATACACCACTGGATTCCACTTCCAAAGTTCGTTCTTTAGTGTGGGAGATTCTGTCTATGCTAGGAACCTTACAGGTGAACCTTTGTGGATTCCTGCTGAAATAACTCACATCACTGGCCCTCTTCTTACAGGGTTCAAACAGAGGATGGCCTCCTCTGGAGCAGGCACATTGACCAACTTAGATCCGGTTCACTCAGGAACATCGCCTCTGTCTCTCTAGGTCCCTCACCTGATGTCTCTTCTAGGGGAAGGGGAGGAACAGGAGGAATATCAGCAAACAGGAATCAACCCTTGTGTAACGAGCCATTACAGGAACCATCCCGAACCCTGTCACAATGCCAAGATCCATCCTTAGAAGTAGAGTCATTACGACAGGAACCATCCCGAACCCTGTCACAATGCCTAGATCCATCCTTAGAAGTGGAAGATTGTACATCACTACCAGATTGGGTGTTGACATTGGAATGGAGATGGGTTGGGAGGAGAGACCAGATTCTAACAGTCTAACAGGGTCTTCTTTCACAGGAAGTCCTAACAGGAAATGTCAGCAGACACATTTCCCTCTCACTGGGTGAGAACAATAAAGATTCTGAACCACGAAGGTCTCAACGACATTTAAGAGCCCCACCTATTTAAAGGAATACATTAGATAGGTTGGGGTTTGGTATGGACTGAACCTAGGGAGGGGTGTTATGTATGTAGGTTTAAATGTTATTGGTTTATTTGAATTGGTCTTGTAAAATGTCAAATGGTATTGGTTTAAATAGTGAAGAAGAAACCCTGCACTCCCATTGCTAGCAGCTACGGCTGCCGGCTATAAGAAGCAGTCCGTAGCCTTACCCGACGGGTCCATTCGAAGCTGTTGTCATTAATAAAGTCTTTGCTGGAATTCCTCGGCCTGACTCTTCATGCAAACTTAACACTTATTACTATTGGTACTGCTCTACATTCTTAGTATTATTATTATCTTTATCTTCAAAAGACAAACATACTGAGCTAATTCCATCCCTTTCACAAATGTTGGTTTACAGTGCCTGATCACTCCGCTTTTATCTGGGTATCTTCCAGTTTCACTGAATCCTTCATAAAGGTTGGTGCTAGAACTAAATATAATATTCTAAGTGAATAAAACAAAATAGCCAAATTACTATTTTCTGTGTTTTGGAAAGGTTTGCTAAAACATTACAAAACAAATAATCAAACTTGCACTATTATTATCTTGCTTCAGTGTTACTAAGTACAGTATGTATGTGTAATTTTCAAAAAATATGTAACCACTTAATTGCCACAAAATCCACTTTTAGGATGTTTCTTCAGTGTTAGAAGCTATCCATTGATCCTCAAGTTGTCAGAAAAATGTACTGCCATAATATTTACTGTCCCAACTACTTTTGCTTTCCTGTCATTAGAGCCTAAGTTCTAGCTTGCTTTTGGATAATACTATCCAAATTTGAGTATGTAAGGCATATTAAGCAAAGACATTGATAAACCATATGGCTTTGCTGGGCTTCCTTTCCTTTCTTTCAGCATCACCAACCAGTGGGAAGTTACTGACCAATCAAAACATTGCTGCAATTATTGAATAGTTCAAAAAAAAATTCCTTAGATCCATTCTCTCATTTGCTCTATAGGTCATCTATAGGACTAGATGAGCTACAACAGAGTGCCTTCCAACTCAAACCCTTTCCTATTTTCCCAGTAGCCAATCGTCTTTCCCAGTAGCTATAGGTACCTGATGAATATGAGATGTGGCTAATTTAACACAACCCCATCATGATCAAATAGAACTTGAATCTGAAATGTGTTTTCCTACTTTGTACTATGGTGACCTTTCAATTCTTCCTCATAACAACAACAACCATATCTCAAAGGCAGGATACAGAGAAGCTTCACTGAGCCTCGGTAGCACAGTGGTTAGAGTGCAGTACTGCAGGCTATTTCTGCTGACTGTTGGCTGCCTGCAATTTGGCAGTTTGAATCTCACCAGGTTCAAGGTTGACTCAGCCTTCCATCCTTCCGAGGTGAGTCAAATGAGAACCCAAATTGTTGGGGGCAATATGCTGACTCTGTAAACCACTTAGAGAGGGTTGTAAAGCACTGAGAAGCAATATATAAGTCTAAGTGCTATTGCTATTGCTAGATGGCATTAATAAAGTGCCCTGGATATTAATATGCCAGAATGTCTAGGCCTGTTCATTCAAACACTTGGGCTATGTATATTATATATAATATAAATAATGAGCTACGACTGAATTAAATGGATTTTTCTTTGGGCAGCTAATTTATATGGAGCGTAGGTTGTATTTTGGTGTACCTAAGGATTGAAGTTTCCACTTTTTTATCTAGATGAATCTATCTTAAAAACTATAATTTTAATCAATTTGATCACTTGTAAATTCATTTTTCTCATAAGTAATGTTTGTAAGAAATTATAATATTTTGATTTAAATGAATTTTCTGATTCAAGAACAGCAATAACAAAACCTATTATTTTCTTTTGAAAAGACTCTATTGTTTTGCAACCCTTGTTTCCCATTAGTTTTAATTTTGTGTAATTAATTCCTTTTCTCTTCATTTATTATTATTTATTATTTATTAGTGGGACTTATATGCCCCATCTCGAGACTCGGGGCAGCTTACAATAAAACAACAACAATAAATACTTAAAAAGAATTAAACTAACAGTCCCAATTACAATTACCAAATACAAAACTTAAAATCAGTCAAAAATCTAAAACCACCCCTCCCAAGGGTCACAGCCCGGATTGGTCAAATAACCAGGTATTCAGGCTTGCCCTCTGTCACTATGCCACCACTCAGAGACAAAAACAAGGTCGAGAGTGTTCCCCCCCTCATGAGTCGGGCCATGAATTAATTGGGTCAGGCCCATGGCTTCCATAGAAGCCATGAATTCCTGGGCCAATCCTGACGACCCCCAGGGAAGGCAGGTTAAAGTCCCCAGGACTATAAGGCCTGGGAGCTCCACCGCCACCCCTGAGAGGACGTCAAGAAGCCCGGCAGGGCTGCTGTCACACAGCTGGGAGAAAGGTATGCAGCAGCAAGCCCACCTGACCATTTGGCCCCCACTTCAGGAGGAGGGTCTCACTTCCGCCTATCTCTGGGATAGTGACCTCCCTTGGAAGCAAGGTCTCCCTGATAACCACAGCCACCCCACCACCCCTTCCCTGGGCCCGCCGCATGCACCCGGAAACCTGGAGGGCATAATTCAACCAGAGGGACACCCCTCGGGCCCAACCAGGTCTCGTGATACAAGCCAGGTCCGCAGCCTCCTCCTCAATGATCTCACAGAGGAGGATAGATTTATTGGCCACGGACCTGGCATTAAAATACACCAGTCTGAGCCCAGGGGTCCCAGTTCCCAAGCTCCCTAGGGAGAAGGCCATGGGGTCGGAGCGAGCAACCGCGACGGAGGTGGCGGTGCGTCCCAACATATGATATGGCCCTATGCCTCACGTCTACTGCCAACCCCAACCACCCTAGGAATCACAGCCCCCACCTCAGTCCCTCGAGCCCCACCGCCCCAACCCCACCCCCACCCCACGAGCCGGGCTGCAAGAAGACCCATTAACCCTCCTCCTTAGGAATTAGGAATTTAGATTCCTAATTAGAGCCACAGAGTGAACTGAAACCACACATCCCAGTTCTGTTCCTCAAATAAATAAAGTTTTGCTCTTGTAAGTGGCTTCCATGTAAGAGTCATATGTAAATCACTCAGATTCCTTAGAGAAGCAAAAGTAATCAATGAGTAACACTTACTCAATAAATAAATGACATGTTGAAGAAACAGAAGGGAAAATGAAAGAGTAGCTCCTCCAGAGGGTAATTTGCATAATTAGTTACTATTGTTCTTTTGATTCACTCCTGTTCTGAGCATACTCAGAACAAATATTCAAAACAAACTGATCTTTTTCTAAACAAATATTCACTGAATAATCACAAGGACTTTGGTCCAAGTTAGAAAGTATTATTCCCACTCAGCCATTCTTGTCAAGTCCATCCTATTACAGTCTCCCCTTTTCTCTTTATTTCATAAATAGTTCCCCTCCCTTCCCTCCCATTTGTACCTATTTATTCCTCTTCCTTCCAAGTCTCAATTTTCTATAACATAGTTATCAGCAGATAAACCCATTAATATTAATCTCCACCATGCACTACAGTTATGGTATCTTAATTAAGTCTTTTCAGTAAAATAGAAGGAGCAGGTTAATTACCAAGCTTCACCACAACAGTGACCCAAGCAACATTTCCTGCTAATGGTAAGGATAGAACTATCCTTTTTTTCATACATATTTTGTCAGGATGCCACAAATGCAACCAAAAACCAGTTTTATCTCAAGGTTGCTTGTATTCTTTTGTGCAAGCCAAGATTTCCTAAAAAATAAATCTAAAAACTCTCTTGCAAGCCAGCATACTGTTGCTTTCACCCTTCCTATATAGAATGTATATTCAGTATTTTGACACATTCAGGACAAAATGAAACATTAGCAGGAAGAAATGGTAATATTATGCAAAAAACAGTGACAAACGAGTTTAGAATTACTTGCTTTCTTTGTATGTAGAGAGACATGTGCATTAGAGTAGTGTGAAATTTAACAGCCTGAGGTTAGGAGAAGTGTTTATGTGTCCAATCTCAAACTTGTTTTAATAATTACTTGCAAATCAACTTGCTGTAGCATTTGTGAAGGTGTGCTTCAGATCATATGCAAATTATATTCCAGTGCCCATGATACAGTCAAGGTTTTATCCCTCTTCCAACATTTGGAATGAATGCTAAAGGAAAGGCAAAATTGAATTCCAGCATATATCACATCAGAAAAATATAGCCTTGTCTAGAGCTAAAGGGGCAGAGGAGGCAAAATATATGGGTAACTAAATCTCCATGTTAGCTCTTAACTGAAGAAAAGAGGGTTTTGTAGGGAATTAAAATTTGAGACAAGGATACGTCCTGTTCTCTTAGCTGAAGAACATTCTTTTGGACACCTATGGAATATCTTCCCTGATTACACTTCCTTGCCTTATGTAAATTTCCATCTCCCAGAAATAGACTTCTAACCTGGCAAATATTTTGAATGAATAATATAATTGCACAGGAAATATAATATCAGTATAAATAAATAACCTTTTGATCACTTATAAATGCCATATTACAGGGTTTTTAAATCTACCTATACTTTTTGCCTCTTGCCATACAAAAAAACCCTCCACATTCCTCGCAAAGCTCCAAACACAATAATTCCTATTTCCAGAGTACATTTCATGATAAATTCCTTTCCAAGATGGGGTGAGGGGTTAGGGTTGGCTGCAATGAATCTGTTCACTTAGTTTTGCCTTCACCACATTCTATCCTTAACTAGGCACGGTTGATATTTATTTATTCATCTGATTTGCTCATTATTTATATGTTTACTTATTAATATGTATAGGCCACAGTAGTAAGAGTATAGAGAATTAAAATGTCCTCTGAGGCATCTCTGATCATAGAAGCAGTGGTGATCTTCTTCACACTGTGCCTCAGAAGCACACCATCTGGATGTATTAATGCCATTGAGGGACTGGTAGTTTTCTGCCTACTTCCTGCCCAAAGACACCCATCCCATTTCATCAGATAATACCATGCCATATTTATGTCCAGATTATACCCTTCATATCCTTTTAGGAAGGAGTAACCATCCTAAATTGGCTCTCTGCTGATTATACTTTAAAACTTAGAAAAATTGGTATATCTGACAGTGGGTATGGAATTCTATATCCTCTTGGTAGATGATAGCAACATGCTAGATCTTGAAACAGAAATCTTTCTCCTACTGAAGGTCAGCAATGATTAGAAAACACACCATCATCTCAAAAATCAAGAAGGAAAGAGAAGAATAAAACAAAGGAACATTCTTCAAGATATCCTTGATATATTGAGCCTGTTGGTTGATATAAAGTTAAGTGAAGTGGGAAAGAGTTTGCTAAGGAAAGCAGGGTCCTACAAGTTCAGAATCTTCTTTCTCCTTTGTTTTAAAACCTAGACTTCGACATACATCTCCTCATTTCTTGGCACATTCCTCAGGTGTGGGGGAAAATTGAACTCCTGTATAAAAGGCAGGATTTAAATATTATCGGTAGTTAAATAAACAAATAGGGTTTTTTTAATCCCATTTCTTTGCATATGAGATGACTCTTATTCCAGCTTGTTCTCTTATGCAAGCATGTTGTTTGGGCTAATTACCAGCTAACTACTTCAGCATTTTATCTCAGCCTTAACTGCAAAATAACCTAATCCTACATAGCTTTTTCTCTGGTAATATCACACTACTAACTAGGGCATACAAAATATTTGCTAGACCAATACTCGAATACAGCTCATCAGTCTGGAACCCACATCACGTATCTGATATTAACACAGTTGGGAAAGTCCAGAAATATTTCCCAAGAAGAGTTCTACACTCCTCTACTCGTTGCAGAATACCTTATGCCACCAGACTTGAAATTCTAGACCTAGAAAACCTAGAATTATGCCACCTTCGGTCTGATCTAAGTATAGTATATAAAATCATATATTGCAATGTCATTCCGGTCAATCAATATTTCAGCTTCAACCATAACAACACAAGAGCACACAATAGATACAAACTCATGGTTAACCGCAGCAAACTTGATTGCAGGAAATACGACTTCAGCAACAGAGCGGTCAATGTCTGGAATACTCTACCTGATTCTGTAGTTTCTTCTTCAAACCCCCAAAACTTTAACCTTAGACTGTCTACTATTGACCTCACCCATTTCCTAAGAGGTCTGTAGGGGGCGTGCATAAGTGCACCAATGTGCCTACCATCCCTGTCCTATTGTTTCTTTTATTTTTCTTATATGTATTCATTTCATATATTCACAACTATGTTTATCCTTGTAAGTGATTAACAAAATAAATAAATAAATAAAATAAATAAATATAAACTGGCAAAAGAAAAACAATACAGAAGAGATCCTTTATACTGCTAGGTGTGGAGGAAGGTGGGATGAGGTAAGAAACCAAGTCCTTCCTCCAGCCCAGATTTAAATATCTCATTTTCCCTTCCCCATATTATTTCATGCCTCTCCTTCCATTTTGTTTTAGAAACTGTCAGTAGAAATGTATAATCTTCAAAAGCCTGCAAGTTTTACTTCTGCATCAGTTCAGATCATGCTTTTGGACTGCAAGGCACTGCTTTTCTAGACAAAAGGCCTGGTTTCCAGAGAAAGTTTACAACCTTTGAGAGACTGAATATTTATCAGGTTTTTAAAATTACATTTATATGCGCCTTCTTCAAAGACTCAGGGCAGCTTACAATTTTGGGATACAACTCAATGCGCTCAGCAATAGCCTTCATTCCATTGTATATGCCTGCTTATTACTAAGAGGCATTTTTACAAAGTCAGCTTATTGCCCCAACAATCTTGGGTCCTCAATTTACCTACCCAAGAGGATGGAAAGCTGAGTCAGCCTTGAGCCTGGTGGGATTCAAGCCTGCAGTAATTGCAGGCAGCTGGAACTTAAGTGCTGGGCATTTAACAGCCTGCACCACCAAGGCTCTTGGGCAGTTATGGGCAATTCTCATTCTATCTTCATCCTAGGTATCTCTCTTGGAAAGGAATCCAGCAACACTGCAGTAGTGTTGCTACTGTACCTTTTCTACCTGTTATACTCATTTATTAACTGTCATTTGCTCAAATAATGGTGTGGTTTTACTGGTAGGTGGTAGGTACAAAAAGAACTTAGTTGTGTAGACAGATGCATGGTGAAATAAGTCAGGTGGTGGACAGTCTATATTTAGGACCCAGTGCACTGGGCACTTAGGCTCTAGTTCAGATCAAAGCACTAAAAGGTAAACTTTAAAATGTCAGGTTTATATTTAGGTTTTTGCAATTTCCTACTGATTTATAGTGGTCCCAAGTGTCCTATCAGGCTCTTTCATCGCAAACTTTCTGGCTACAGATTTCTGGTTGCAGGAAGATAAACAGTCTGGAGAGTTGCCCAGCCAATGGCCCAATCTGGGTTCTTTTTTGAACTGCTTAATAAAAGTCATCAGGCCCATTCTAGCAATCAGTCCTTACGTTTGATTAATACTCTCTTTTTCTGCCCTAGTGAGCACTCGAGGCAGCTAATGGCATTTAAAACAAAAACAGAATATAAACAGTTAAAAGTAGAGCTAAAAATTAACCCAAACCACATTCATTTATCAATTACAAAGCAAAGAAAAGAGCTATATTTTTTTACAAATTTTCTAAATACAGACAGGGAGGGAGCCCAGAGGCAACTCCTGCATGGGATGCATTCAATAACACCATATTCTTCATAATTTTCTATTGTAAAATATAAAGAGCCTTATACTTGCCCTTTGAAAAACAGTATTTTAATGTCCTATGTTGTCCGCAGTGATCGGATGAAAGAAAGTTTTAGGCTCCAACACTTTTCAGCAATATGTAGAGGAAACGTGTGTTGTTCAATCTTAAAATTCTAATTTGCTTCAGTAACAAAGAGAGAAAATATGCCTAGAGAGCCTTTGGATGAAGATTTGAAACAAATCTGACCAATAGCAACTATATTCAGAATCACTTTGTGGTGATAATGGAGATGAAATGTCAATATTTTCCATCCTTATTGCATTGGTTGATAGGTTTGGATGGGATGGTGTAAATGGCATTTCCTTAGCAATTATTCTTTCACTATTTTCTAAATAATTATTTCTGGAAAATTTGACATTCCATCCAAGACTACTGATATTATTACCGTCTTCTGCACAGATCATATTATATGGCTGTATAGTGATCAGCATTCATTCCCAAACTTAAAAAATATAAGAAATAGTTATCAGTTAACTTCTACATTCCTTATATAGCCCGTGAAGTTTGATTTTTCTGGCATTGCAACAGGGAAAAGCTTATCTGAGAGCTGGCATGGATTTTTACATCCTCTTAGATAGAATTCAGCATGACATACTTTAGAGTGGAGAAGTAAAGGAACATAGTTGGATCATTGGTAATTTAAAAAAAATCAGCTACAACACTAACAGGGTATCAGAACTTGAGCAACTGCACATATGCAATGAAAGATTGGTATAAAGGAAACATTCCCCAAATGGCAGTTACAGAATTTTAGAAAAAGGACCAACTATTGCATTAAAGCAAACCAAATAATTGATTTGATTTGATTTGATTTATTTGGATTTATATGCCACCCCATCTCTGGAGGGACTCGGGTCGGCTCACACAAGAATATAACATACATACAAATATTTTAAAAAGTATTAATCCAATCCAACTAACCAATAAAATTCCATGCTAAAATGTCCAATTAAAATCCCCAGTCTCCCTCAATCCAGGCCAGCCTGTAAAAACAGCCAGGTCTTTCGATCGCAGCGGAAAGAACACAGGTCAGGAGCCAACCGTAACCCCAGGGGCAGCTGGTTCCACAGGGTGGGCGCTCCCACAGAGAAGGCCCTACCCCTGGGAGCCGCCAACCGACATTGTCTGGTCAACGGCACCCTGAGGAGGCCCTGCCGGTGGGAGAGCACTGGGCGATTGGAACTCGATGGTGGCAGGAGACGCTCCTGCAAGCACCCTGGACCCAAGCCATGTAGAATATAAGTAGTACATGCTTGCAAAACTATGATTAGAAACATATTCAGCATGCATTTTGCATAGTTTATTCTGAATAGGTGGAGTTATAATGGAAGAAATAAATCGGCAAAGTCCTATACCCATGATGGTGAACCTATGGCATGCGTGCCACAAGTGGCATGCAGAGCCACTTCTGCCGGCATGCAAGAGGTCTCCTGGAAGAGCCCCACTGCGCATGCACACCTGCCACCCGGCGAACAGCTGATTGTTGGGTATTTGGCATGCATGCGCAAGGGGTGTGTGCATGGGAGATGTATGCGCATGCGCAGAGATGCATGGCACGTGGGGGAAATCACGTGCATATGCACAGAGATGCATGATGTGCAGGGGGATCGTGCGTGCATGTGCAGATGTGCGGCGTGGGGGGGTCGTGCACACATGCACAGGGGGTTGGGGGTGGCCCGCGCACATTGCCTTCTGGTTCTGGCATGCAATAGTGCTCACAATTTTAGGGCACAGGAACCCAAAAAGGTCAGCCACCACTGTCCTATACAGAAGATGTCTTTCTCCAGAGTTAATTATTTTGAACATCTTTGATCCTGTATTTTTTCCCATTTCTTGACTAGAACACAGGAAGGAAGGCAGGAAGTGGGTAGCCACTCTGGCTGAGGATAATACTGGTTGCCATTCAACTGAGTTGCAGGATAAAGGCTGGGGGAAACTAAAGTGTGCTTGATGTATCTTTCTAAATAAGATTTAGTCCTGGAAATGGCTTGTAGGTTGTAAATATCTAAAAGAACCCATCAGAGCCATTGACTCCCATGATTCCAATGGTGTTTAAAAGAAGGAAATTGCTACTTTGTTTCTGGGCAATAATAAGAGGACAGAAAGTTTCGGTTTCACATAGGAAAACAAACACCATCTAGATCTCTTTCTGCAAATTCTACCATTTGCACTAGTGGAGCTGAACAATATAATAAGAGCTGAACCCAGACCAAGAATATCCAGTATCTCTTTTCTACTGTGGTTAGTTGGGTATCTCTGACTAAGACTCTTACATTCTGCAAACTCTGGGTGCCTCTGATTAACTAACTCTTAGAAGTGATTCTGCACAAAAGTCAGCTTTTTGCCTGCTTTAAATTGATGTTTCTAAATCTTGAGAACTTTAAAATGTGAGGATTTCAACTTCCAGAATTTCCAACCCAACTCATGGATGGATGGGAATCACTCTACAATTTAATAAAGCTGAGATTTCATATTCTTGTGCCGGAATTCATATCACAGTTTTAACTATTGCTTCTGCTTTCCTTTTGACTTTGGGAAGGCAGGCCGGGTTGTATATGTACAAAGTTATCCTTCTCTGCAAATAATGCAAAATTTTGCGCTGTGAATTGTGGGACATTTTCTGTTATGAGCTCCTCAGGACATCCCTGATGAACTATTACATTTTAAAAGCGATTAATGTCAGTAGATCTTTGTAATCTGTAGATGTCTAGAAAAATAAGCTATCACAATTAAGCATGTATGACCTCCCAAGTTGACAAATATCAGCTCCAACTCTCTTTCCTAGTCTGTTAAGCATTGCTATAATCATCAACAGTTCTTTTCACAGAGAATGTTTCCTCTGGCAAAATTCACAGCTTGAAACAAATGTGGTTTTTTTATTTAACTATGGCCATCAAACAAATAGACTTATAGCCCTGCCTAACTGGCCTTCATAGCTTTTAAAAAAATTCTTTGTCACATCTCAGCTGGAATAACAATTATGTCACCTTGGAGCATTAGTCCCTGCATTACTGTAAGTCTTGTTCTCTCTGAAAAAATGCATTGAGTGTTGGAGGCAAGCTGTGTGTGTATGATGAACAACTATTTTGTATAAAATTAAATACTGCTTATGGCTTTGGATCAGAAGAATAATGTGGCATATATGTTAAAGAAACTAATCACAGCTAAGCTTTGAGGTAGGCAATTGTGCTCAGCCTTCACCTCTTGTAAAAATTGAATTGAGTTGAATCCACTTTTGGAGGGGGTTTGTCTGGGTTCACCTCATGATCCTTTTTATGATCTCTCAGAAATAAGCTCTTTCAGACATAGATTTTCACTGGCCTTTTTATAGGTGATAGGAGTTCAGGAAATTCTCTGATTCTAGAATCTGTAGAGTTGGGAGGATCCATTTAGATCACCGTGACAAACACAATGCCCACAGCTGGAAAAACCATTGAATTACTCCTATAAATGGTTTTCTAGTGAGTGTTCAACACAACTATTAAAGGAAGACTACCACTTCTCCAATTAATTTGTTCCAATATGGTAGTGCTCTTACTCTTAGGAATTTTTTTCTTATATTCAATCAGAATGTTCCTAAACTTTACTTCATCATTCAGTGTCCTGAGTGCAGGAATGATATAGAATAGGGTTTGATGTTCTATATGATAGCCTGTTAGATTTTCTCTCTCTCTCAAAGCTAAACATTCCCAGTCCCTCCAGTTTTTCTCCATACAGCTTAAGTTTCTAGGTTCCTGACCATTGTTGTTTCCAATCTCTGAACCTGTAACAGTTTACATAGAGATCTTTTTAAAGTTGGTCCTTACAAGTGGTCACAATACTCAGGGCAGAGCCTAACCAAAGCATAGTAAGATACAACAATTACTTGCCATGATTTAGAAATTATACTTCTAAAACTGTCTGTGCCACTTTTGTAATTGCATCACACTGCTGACTAAGATTCAGTTTGCAGTCAACTACTATTCTGAGATCTTTTTCACCAGTACCACTATCAAGCCATGTATTCCCCATTCTATTTTTGCACATTTGTTTTCTGTTTTCTAAGAGGGTAACTTTGTAGTGCCCTCTGCTAATTTTCATTATTTTTCTTGTCCCATGTAATTTTCATTAGCCCAAGATTTTGAATTTTATTTCTATCTTCTAAAGCATGGGGATCAAACTCAATCAGGTCCTGGGCCAGATCGTGATGTACTGTGACTTTTTTGCCTTTGTGGAGTTGGGGTGGGTGTGGCCTGCTCATGACGTATCCAGCCCGTAGGCTGCCAGTTTGACAGGCCTGTTCTAAAGTATTAGCTGCCCTGCCCAATTTTGTTTCATCTATATTACTGAAAGTCCTTGATTTATGACTGGTTGTTTAGTAGTCCCCCCCCCCAAATGCTATGACTCAGTTTTGAAATTCTGACAGCTGCCCCCCCGCCATGTGACCATATTTCTGGCATTCGGCAACTGGTCTGCATTTATGGTTGCTTGCAGCGTCCCATAGTCAGGTGGCCACATTTTATGACATTTTTGCTGAAAGCTGGCATTTACTTCAAGTTTTCGGCAAAATCAGCCCATAACGAACAATCGGTTTGCTTGATAACCATGGAGTTCACTGCAGAAAAGGCCACCTGGTGACCTACTTTATGACTGTCGCAATTTATGACCATGATGGGCAGGCTCCATTATGGTCATACGTTGAGGACTACCTGTATGTCCTGTGTTATGGGGATAATGGAGGTCTTTACCTTCTTCTGTGTAACTCTTGTTACAAGGTTTTGAAATGTGCTGTCACTTCTGCTTTGTTGTTGTTGTTTTCTCAAGGTTAATCAGTTTCCCCCATTTTTCTCTCCAGCATTTAGCTTCCAGATGATGTGCACCTGTCTCTCAACCTGTACTATATTGAGTCCTACTGAAGGTTGACTCCTACTTCATCCAGTCCATTAGATTTTGACGAGCTATAAGTGATGGGATCACTGGCCAAAAATAGGATACTCACTGTGACAGCTTTGTACCACTTCAAGTTATATTCTTGAAAGATCAAAGCGTGTGATGTCAGGGAGGTCAAGCGTTTTGAAGAAAAGAAATTTGTTATAGGAGGATTCTCAGGAAAGCTTTTGGTTCCATTTGATGGTCAGTGGCTCTGCAGAGCTAATGAGTGGCCAATGTTCTCACTGGCCAAAACTCATCCCATCTTTAGGCTCCCAGTTTCCTTCTCTGCTTCCACATACAATCATAGAGATTCAAAATCCTCTTTCTGGAGCTTGCCTGTGTGCATCACTGTTCTTCATTTCTACCCTGCTCCAGTGCAATAGCAACATACGATCAAAGTCTGAAGTATTGTAAAGTGCACTTGCTTAGAAAATGCAAACAGGTTACTATTCCACTTCAAAATCTACTGCGGTTTTTAAATGTAACATAAGAATGCCATTGTAGCAGCCAGGAAGTTTCCCTTCATACCGACTGTTCTTCCCCCCTCCCGAAACAGATGCACGCAACATGCCCAGAAAAATGTGGGTATAGAGAACACTAGAAATGTATTTTCTTTCCCTTTTGTGCAAAGTGGGGGTGAGAAGATCTTGGCAACCCTGTAGCAGATCAGGGATGGGACACTCTTTAGATGTTTTGCGCACTTCCCTCTGTATTCACTTGAGAATCATCTGGAGGACAATCATCACCAGGGTCTTCTTCTGCTCTTTGCATTTTGAGCTTGCAGAAAAATAGAATATTGGCAGCCTTGTTTCAAACTCCTATGAAAGGGATTAGAGAATGGGGGAAAGTTTTATTATTCCTTTAAGGTGGATGGCCCAGAACTGGACACAGAATATAAAGCAGGGTTAGACTGGTAAGCGTAACTCATTCACTCGTTGATTCCCTGGATGTATTTTGCTTTTTTCTAATTGTTTCCTATAATGATTCTGGTTGCTTTTTCCTCCTTTCTCTCTCTTTCTTTGCAATTTTGTATAGTGCTTCCTCTCATCTTCCCCAGATCTCTTTATCCTTCCTATACTGCTGTTCCCTCCATTCCTTAAGTGTTATCAAGCTGCTGTCAATTTTCTTTTTCTTTCCGTGTTGATTGCTGACAAATAGCACAGCTCCAATTTTCACTCCCCTCTCCTTTTCCTTTGAAGAATGCCCTTAGTTGGCATCCAGAGATAAGCTGACAAGCCTAGGGCAGTAGCCCCCAACCTTTTGGGCACCAGGAACCAGTTCCATGGAGAAAGGTTTTTCCACAGAACAGAACATGGTTTTGCATGCTGCCCACATCCCGTGGATGGGGCTTCACCTGTTTGTGCGGCCTGGTTGCTGGCATGCTGTAGCCTGGTGCCAGTCCATGGACCGGGGTTTGGAGAACCCTGGCCTAAGGTACTGCTCAGGAGATGTAGCTGGGGAAGAAAAACTTAAGGCCTTTTCTAAGGATAAGGACATCTGCCTAAGGTAAATTTTAAAATATGCATTCTTTGCTTGTATGCAATTGGGAGTGCAGGGGACATTGGCAAACCCAATAGTAAGACTTACCCTCCCCAAACAGCCTTGTTGGTATTTTAGGTATCTCTTCTAGTGTTACATAACTGTTGGCATATTGGTCAGAATGCATTTTTATGCTCTGGCAGTCACAGAGAGTCACAATTGGCTTATAAGGACTTCAACATGACTAATTTACTAATTTTCATCAGCAGAAAAAGCTCTGCTGATTGAGTGTTCTGGAAAAAGAGAAATAAACTCTTTGGCCACCAAAACAGCAAGATATAATAGTTGTTTGCGTACTCTTAGTCTGTACTTGTGATAAGATTTCAGATCTGAGTGCTGACAAACATAAATCGAACATTTTGAAACATTCTATATATTATATATTTTGGTACCCTTGTATTCAATAGTGAGGAAATAAAGATGCCGCGTTAAGAAAACACAATCCAGAAATGGATATCCTCCAATATCTAGCCTCCAAATCTAATTCAACCTGTCAAAACCTTTGTCTGGCCCACAAGGATTGCCTTCTGTAGACCTAATTTCTTAAGCTGAACTTTAGGAGAATAGAGAGAGAAAGAAGTTCAGAAAGAGACAAAAGCTTTGTAAACTTTGCTTATCCTTCTTGCTGAGATTGCTAATGAAGAAACAAAGCCCAAAGGTGTCAAGTGTCATTTCAGAGTTCTTTGGGGACCCAGAAGCAACAGTCACATTCTTCAATGGAAAAAAAAATCACTGATCAGAGCAAGTTTGATGAGGAGCCATTGTTTCTTGGGGTTCTTGATACCTTGAACAGGAAGCTATCTCTTATTTGTTTTGTTGGAAATTGCGAAGAGGCAAAGCTAAATCAGCCAGAGTCATGACTTCCAAGATCTTGAAGACATTGTAAAGAAGACCTTCCTTCATCTTTCCAATAACTGGCAAAAGTGTCACATGTGTCTGTGCATATGCAGTTGTAGACAATTAACAGAAGGGAGGAAAAAGATGAAGAAAACAGAGCTTCTGACTCTGGAGTTAGCGGGCATTCCATGCAGGCCCATCTGTTGTGCCCTGTTCTGGCTCTTGAGTTCCCTTCCTAATTACAAACTAATTTCTTAACTTCAGTGAAGCAAATTTCCTGTGGCATAGCTATAGTTTTGTATTACTTTAATCTTTTGCTGTTCATTATACCGTAGTTGTTGAGAGGGGGAACTCTACTTTTCTCATGCACAATTGCAAAAGCTTAGAGATATCATGCTTGTTCTCCCTATATATATGTATATAAACTAATTGTTCCAAATTGTCTGGGTGGAGCAGATGTGAAATGAAATGGCACCTTTGTGCCAAGCCTCCTCCCCACTTCTCCCCTTTCCATCATCATTCTCACCAGCTCACACATAACTACCTTTAAAATAAGCCATTATAAGTCTGACATGGCACCTTGGGTTGGGATTTAATTCTGAATTATGGTAGCATTAGAAAAACATATGATGTGGCCGCTTGTTTGTAGAAAGAAGGGGGGAAATCATAAATCTCTCTCTCTCTCTCTCTCTCTCTCTCTCTCTCTCTTATTTTTTTAATGGGCTGTCACTTGATTTCTTCCTGCAGCCCCAAGTAGTAGGCTTTTAAATCAATGCACACAGCTGTTCCTGGTTCAAGGAACTCAGCAGGTGTACTGCCCAATACGCCTGCCATCTACCCCCACACACATAACAAATACTAACAGCTTGCACACACCAGCTATTCATCATCATTATAGCCAGCCCGGTGAGGCGGTTGTTCTCAGGGTAGTCCAAAAGAAATCCACCCCCCCCAATCTTACAGTAGAAATAGTCCATGGATTATTAGTCACACTTTCTAGACTTCTTAATTGAATAACCTTTGACTTTTGTGGCAAGAAAGGGGGGAGTACATAAACCCACACACCACAATGTTTGTGTCAAAACACAATAGGTGTACTGTGGCTGGCGAAATCAATTAGTCGTCCTCTTGCCTTGAGGGCCCACATCTGGTGTGATTTAAGCCAATGTAAGGGAAGGACAGGAGAGGCTGCAAGTTCTCATTTCAACAGGTGACAGGGAAGGAATGAAAGACGGATATATGCTACAAGTGTGGAGGCAGGGCTATAAATATTGATGGGTTTACTTAGGAGATAGAAACAAAGCTAACCCATAATGCAAAATAAATACTTTCCTGGGCTGGGCTGTCACTTGGAATGAGCAGAGACAGCAGGAGGTTAGGCTAAGAGGGAAAAGGCCTTGTGAAGGATGATAGTCTGAGGAGACTCCTTAACTTGTTGTATCCACTAAGAGAGAGAAAATAGGTCAAGGATAATTTTTGAGAACAGGCCCTGGAACATCCACTTACAGTTTCAACTGTGAAGTTAATGGCAGGAAGGGGATGTGGGGATTTCTGCAATAAAAGCTGGGTCACAATAAACCTTGGTTATTCCTATGCTGAATGCAGGAGAGTCCTTCAACAGGCAGAAAACATTTTTTTCTTCACAAGGGCTATTCAACTTGATAATAGATGTGCAATTCTAAATCTTTCATTTTGGAGGACAGCTTTCATTTTTCCAAAAATTTGTAGGTACATCAACATAGTATGTTTTGGCTCTACCCAAGTAATTCTGGTATGGATATTTTATCCATTGTTAGCAAATAGTCAAAAGTTTGGAAGAGCAAGACCCCTTCTATCTTTTGAGTCTTATAAAAGTTTGGAACTTTTTGCTAGATTTTTTCTCACTCCATATAAATTTGCTAACAATTTTTGTCTTGTAATTTTTTCTGGTTTTGGAATTGATATCATTTGAAACTAGTAGTTTGTCTTTGGTATTGGGTTAATTTTTATAGTCAATGCTATCAATGGAGTTCTAGGTGACATCAACAGAGGGATAGCATCAAGATCATGGGAAGTAACAGTACCACTTTATACTGCACTAGTGAGGCCACACTTGGAGTACTGCATCCTGTTCTGGTTACCACAGTACCAAAAAAAAAAATCTGAGCCTGTAGAAAGAGTGCAGAGAACAGCAACAAAGATAATAAGAGGTCTGAGGCTAAAACAATAGATTGAATAGTTGTGGGAACTAGGTAAGTTTAGCATAATGAGAAGGCTTAGGGCAACATGTTAGATAATTTCCAATTCTTGAAGGCCTGTCACAAAGAAGATGGCATCCATTTATTTAGCACTTGAGGGTAGGACAAGAAGCAATGGGTGGAAGCTTGGCAAAGGGAGATTCAATGTGGAAATAAGGAAGAGTTTCCTGACAGCAAGAATCAATAGAACAGCTTGCTTCCTGGAGGTGTGGGTGCTCCATTGCTGGAGGTTTTCAAGAAAAGATTGGACAACCATTTGTCCAGAATGATACATGGATTCCTGTTTTGGGCAGCAGGTTAGACAAGAAGACCTGCAAGGTCCCTTCCAGCCCCATGATTCTATGATTCTGTAAGAGGTTTCATCCCACCAAGTTTTAGTAATAGCTACAATTTCATACCTACCCTCAGGTACCAAGATTTCAAGTATACCCTGTTTGTTCCTCACACTTTGAGCATTTCTTTTTTGCAATTTCAGGAAAATGGTTGTATGTATACATTCTTAGGAATTACTCTAAAAATTATAGGCTATGAGTAGGGTATGGTTTTGGAATGCCCAATCTTTGGAGAACGGTGAGTACATGCAGAAGGTAGAAAAGCATAACTGGCATTTTAAAAAGCACTGTTAGGTGGCGGTTCCCCATCAGAAAATCCATTTTCTAGAATGGTTCAGTTATGAGACTGAAATCCAAAGTGCCCCTGCATGCAGAGTAGAGGGGTGTACCATTATTCCTTTACACTCTGTCTCTATTTCTAGCAGATGACAGTCATTCAGCACAGTCCCTATTTTCTAGAACTGTGCATGAAAATAGCAGGACTTTGGAGAAAGTTTTAACTTTAGGCAAGGAGGGTGCCTTTCTGCTATTTATTCAAACAAGCAATTTTTTTTTATCTAGACTCATGCAGGTGCTATGCTTGTACAAAGTCTGAAGCATTTTCTCTTGATTGTGCTGGGGGAGGGCAAGGCATGCGATACACTTAAAAGGGGGGCAGGGCCTTGATCCTGTGGTCATAAAACCCTCCTTAACTTTTGGGCCACCATGTCAGATGCCCCTGTTCCTCACAAATGCTCCTTTCTCACACAGACAAAGAAAGGAAGGGAGAGCAACTTTTTGCCATCGTTCACCCATCCTCAAGACCTTCCTAGCCCCTTCATGGATGTTCCCATGTCAGTCTCTTCACACCTGGACAACACTGATTCTTTTAGCATCTCTCTCTCACATGTATATAATCATCACCCCCAAACTTCCCTTTGGAAGTGCAGTTTGGCCATCTGGAAAATAAAATAAAATGAATCATGGGCATCATTGGTATATCTTGTGGGCATGAGAAGAAACAGCTGGTCATCAATTTGCTTCTCTTCATTACAGTCAATTATGTATCCTTAACCACAATTGACTTCTGTATACAGTATGTGTACTAAAATAAATTTGTTGGAAATTTGTCCTTGTGAAATTATTTCCAATGAAAGATATTTGTGGAAACATCTCATTTTGAAAAAGTAAGATGCCCCATTAAAAAAAAACAACCCATTATTGAAAACTGTGTTTAAAACATATGTGCCAAACCCTTAGCTACCAGTTGCCTTCTGGAATGGATTCAGAACAGGGAGTAGGGAACCCATAATAGTAGGGACCACATGATGAGATCCACATCTCATAAATCAAGGTCAGGCTTTCTCTGAGCTTACATGCAATGAAGTGCACGTGTATGAGGATTGTGTAGAGGAGATGGGCCCTAGCTGCAGGAAGAAAAAGAAAAGGAGAAAGGAGGAGTAACTTCACTGTGAGATGAGCTGGAAAGCAGAATTAAGTTGAAATTTATTTACCTCAGGAAGGGTGACACTGCTGAAGCTGATGGTTCCTTTCAAACAATTCTGCACAAAACACTTTTCTTCCGAACAGCAGCTAAGTACTGTGATGTAGTGGTGGGTAGTTTTTGCCCTTTAGAATAAACTATTAACAGAAAAATCAAGAATGTGCTGCAAACCAGCACCTGAAGGAACAGATTTTCAGATGCAGTGATGTGCCTGTACCTATAAAGATCAAAAACATGAAGGGAGTTGGTTTCCCTGTGAGGCTTTATGGTACTGTTGAAAGTTGAATGTTGAAGAAGCAGGCTATAAAGAGTAATCAACAATTTTAAACTTTGGAGTTGGAGAAGATTCCTGAGAATACTGTGGGTAGCTGAGAAAACAGATTCTTAAACAAATCAAATGAGAGTTTTCACTCAAGATGTAAATAATAGGATCAAATTATTACATTGTGGACAATGAAGAAGGTAACAAGCAACAAATGGATAGATTCAATTAGTGCAATCATGGAAAGTCCAGAATGGACAAGCTGGGCATGGTTCATCCTATCTATTGAGTCAGCTAAAAGTCAGCATTGATTTGATGGCACATAATCAAAATCACACTTTTTAAGTTAAGTTATATTTATATGATAATTACATACTGTTGTATGTTAAAATTCATAAAGGAATTAGACTGTAACTCCTCTTCACTATATCAATAAGATTATGTGGATAGTTCAGAATGAATGATGTTGACTAATCACATGGTTGTGGTTGCTGCTCTATACTAATGGTGAGGCAGATGAACTTATGTCTGGGGGGCATATTCAAAATATCATTTTAATAGCAACATCATCATCAACAACAAATTAAACATTCAATGACTGTGGGTGACTTTTTATAGATGAAAAAACCCTCCAGATTGTTAATTTTTTCTCCCAAACAATCATCCATTCATGTGATCTATCCATCCATCCCAGAGATAAATGATCTAAAACAGAAAGCAGTTTGTGGTGTTCTGAAGATGGAAATTTTATTTCCAGAACAATCTGTGTACACCCCTAGAACGGATGGGTTGGTATGGTCCAGGAGAAAAATAAAACATTCTAAAGTTTTCTGGAATGTTCCATTTTTAGAATAGGATGTTATCATATGCCTAATTATCTGTCATCAGAACATGAAATGATGGGCAGATAGGCATTCTAGTTTGCATGTCTATGGAGATTCTCAGTCATTCGGGTCATGCTGTCCTAAAGGTGCTTTTCTGAGAAGCAACTGGACTTTCTGGTTTTTCTTTGAAGACAAAAAAACCCCCACCATCTGAGCTGAAGAAGCTTCTTGGATGAGAAGCAAAACATCTTCAAAGAAAAACCAGAAAGTCCAGTTGCCTCTTGAAAAAAGCATCTTTGGGACATTCTAATTTGTACTTAGAAAATTGTCCCATATATTGATCTGAAACTTTATCCTGCTCAAGCACTACTGTCACACATAGATCTCAAAATACATTGAATGATAAACAGTTGCTTCCTTTTGACACACCAGGATATCAATATTCAGGGATATCAGTGTGTTTGAACTTGCAGTTCTCTTTGAGAGCAGTTTATTGTGTATCTTCCACTTCCAGACAGCATTAAAATATTCCTGTCTTTCTATAATTCAGTCTCTAAAGCTCTATTGACTTCTCCCCACCTAAACTGAGTACCCACTATGCTTTTAGATGCCATTATGATAATGATAACATCTTTTCTACAACTTCAGTCATTTGAGGAGCAGTTTAAAGATCTACTCTTGAAAAAGAGCTACAAATTAATTAACATAAAACACTGCTGTTAACAGCACTTAACTGAATAGGTTTAAGAAGTCAAATATTTTTGCCACCACAAGTTCCTGAAGGGGACATTTGGGAAATGTTTCTGAATTTGCCCAGATTATTCCATCAACACTTCTTAAATGTTTTCGTATAATGGGGACCCATTATGTACTCTTGGTTTTAAAAATATAGCAGGTGAAAGGTAAGGTCCAACCAGTTTATTGTTCCAAATAATGCCTATGGGAATTTTAAACCATTAGAAAGGATATTGTTTAATTTTTAAGAACTGCTTCAGCAGTATTAAAATGTCCTACAAAAGGCTAATATGCAGATGAGATGAGAATATACACTATTAATTTTACACTTTGTCTCATACCACTATTTTCTTCAGGAGCTTTGACTTCTTCAATATTTCAGGATAACAATTGATCTAGTTAGGGGAAAATATGAGAGGAGAAACTCTGTGGTGTGCTTGGATTTAGTAAAGCTAAGGAAGAGCGTCATGGGCATATAAGCCATGGTGGCATAGTGATTAGAATACAGTACAGCAGGCTACTTCTGCTGACTGCTGGCTGCAATTTGGCAGTTCAAATCTCACCAGGCTCAAGGTTGACTCATCCTTCCATCCTTCCGAGATGGGTAAAATGAGGACTCAGATTATTGGGGGCAATATGCTGACTCTGTAAACTGCTTAGAGGGGGCTGTAAAGCATGGTGAAATGGTATATAAGTCTAGGTGCTATTGCTATCAGGAGAGTTTAACCAAGAAAGCCATCTTACTTGGTAAGGCTGATGATTCTAAGGAAAGATTTACAACAATAAATCACCAACCTGCAGCCTATGGGACATGTTGTAGCCCTAAGGAACCAAGGGTCAGATGGAGATAAGGCCTTGGTGCATAATGCTGCCAGACAGGTATCATCCATTTCTTCTCCTCATGTCCTCAGTGATGGGTTGAAGGCCTTTGCTAGACTACTGTATGCCATCAAAATAATGTTTTGCATAACTCCTAAGGGCAAAGTTGATGTTGTCAGCATTTGTAAACATTTGGTCAGGTATGTGCCTAGGGTCACTTAACAGCCTCAGTGATGACACTGCATGTTTAGCAAATGACACCGCAAGACTAGAGTTTAGTTCAGGCCATTAGCAGGCATTCCTCCCTCTGTCTTTGGACTTCAATGCCAATCAGCAGATCATTTAGGCTGTTTCTGGAGTTCCAATGCTTGGTTAATAGCAGTTAATACACCTTTCCTAGGGACTTTAGATATGATGACTGTTCTTGCATTCTGGAGTTGACTTGGCTCATTACCCTCCCCTACCCTGCAATTTCATCATTATCCCCTGTAATCCCATGTGAGTCTTCCCTTCACAAACTAGCTCATTCACTGTCTCCTCAGCCTCATTATCCTCTGTTCTCGTGACAAGGAACTCTGGTAGAATATAAAAGGGAGACCTCTGCACCTTCCGCCGTGATTTAAAGACCTGGTTATTTGACCAACCCAGGCTGTGACCCCTTCCTGGGGGCGGATAGGTTTTTTAATGTTAATTGTGTAAATCTGTTTTAGTATTTGGGCTTGTAAACTAATTTAATTGTTTTTTAAGTATTTATTGTCTTTGTTTTTTAGTTGTGAGCCGCCCCGAGTCTTCGGAGATGGGGCGGCATACAAGTTCAAATAATAAATAAATAAATAAATATGAAGGAGTAGAAAAAGTACTTCTCCCTTCCATCTTCACCATTTCCTTCAGCACTAAATTATGGAGGAGATCCATCATCTCATTGGTCTAAAATACATTAGCTTGTGCCTTACAGTTCTTGTTGGGAGACAGCCAGCACTTCTTCCCCTTCCCTTTTGGCATAGGGAAAAGGAGCTAGGAGGGAGCAGGACACTTGTTAAAATCAGTGAGAATTACAGGAAAGAAATCCTTGTGAATCTGCTGGGATTTGGAGGCATATCCAAAAAGAATTTGAACACTGATGCCAATACAAAAATCACTGTATGATGGCAAGCAAAAGATAGATGTTGGTAAGATTTCATAGCTCTGAGTCAATGTTTAGAAAGACATCAATACTGTAGCTCTAAAACCAAGATACACGTTTTATTTTTCTCACATTCTCATGATGCCACTTCCTACAGTACTTTTAATGTTATTTCTATAGTATTATTTTTATATACCATCCACCAGGTGGCAGTATGATATTAATAATGATTTATGCCCACTTCACAGAGAGGTAAAATAAGTATTGCCAGCTAGAAGAAAGTTATTACACAATAACTTCTTTCTCTGAGAAATAGGTTCTCATTCCACAAGCACAACACCTTCTAAAGCATAAATCATCTGAAATACACCCAAACCATCTGCTTTTTATATGCTTTACAATTTAAACCATATAAAAATAATGTCGCTTTCTTTGTACAATCTAAGCATATCTGGGGATAATTTCCACTCTCATTGCATTATGCTAATACTCAAAGGTTTTCACTGGCATAATTGCATGTTGACTGAAACCTAATGCATAATTGTGTGTATATATCAAATGTAGTATGTAAAGCTGCGATTCATGCCTTTATTACATTGTGCTTATTCTAATTGTCCTTGAAAATTACTTAGAAACAGCACTTAGTGCAAAATACAGCAGCTCAACCAGCAAGGAAGAATAGATTTAATGGCATTACTCCTCTCATTCAGTTGCTGCCTTGCTTGTGAGATCTAATTCAGGGTGCTGGACACTTTAATGCTAGTCCCGGGCAGCAGCTCCCATTAATTAAAAAAATAAATCCAAATCAGTAGCATGTCCCAGGGGAATAGATACTTTGCTTTTGTGTGTGTGCCTTTGTCCATCCAGTTGTCAGTTTTCTGACATTTCGGAAAGGATTTGCCATTGCCTGTTTCTTCCCAAGGCTGAGAGAGAGGGTCTGGCCCAGAGCCATCCACATTCTAGCTTCATTTTTCAAGCATGGCTCATCGTCTCCCAGTTTGTAGCTTTAACCACTACACCTTGTAGGGAATTAGGGAGCCCTAAAGTATTCATCCCCTGCTCTCATTCTTAGTTCCCCATCTTTAAACTGGAAACCTTAGAAAGAGTTCTCGTGGATATGAGATGCAGACAATAAAGATAATTAAAAAGTTAGAAAAATAAACAAATAATAATAATAAACTTTTATACTACTTTGGGGTGCTTAACTGATTTCTAGACTTTTTGAATAGAACTCACAGCAAAACAAGGTTAGCTCTAAAGCAGTTATAGATTCTGTTTTGCTTAATTCTGAGCACACGTTGGGACACACAAAGGGCTTTCACACCATTTATGGATCAAACCAAGATTTTTGTGTATTTGTTGAAAGTGTCAAAATTGTAAATTTTAACACAGCAAACTTTAAACCTCCTGCTTATTTTGTCTTCCAAAACACAAAAGTGTAAAATGGGCCAAAATTACAGATTCATGTTGCCTCTGAGTATACTTTAGGAATATAAATGAAATGTTGTCAATGTTAATCAGGAAAGAATGCAGTCTCTCTTTTTTGGTAAGTATTTTGCCAGTAGATTTCCAGTAGTATGGGAATAGTAAAGTCTTGTTGGTTAATATGGGATGTTTTTGATGTGTCAGCTTTTTATGTCCTTCAGTTTAGTATAAATGGCAAGCTATGGAAATACCCCCACCCCACACACATGCACAAGAATAATATTATAATCCATGGGGGTAATTTTTATATTATGTGTTATAAATTTTCTGAATACACCTGACAAGAAGGAAAGAAAAGGAAAAGGTATTTTTTGCTCCATTTGGACAATTTCCCAAGATGAATCTATTGAGAAACAGAGAAGCAGCAATGTAGATTAAGAGTGGCCTAGGAAAACAGAAGAGTGCGTAAAATTGAAGTTTCTTTGGGAAGCTGGTGAGATGACACTTCCTGAGCTCTAAATCATTCTTTCAAATAGCTTTTTATGGATTTTATTTATAAAATATTTACTGTCAACGTTTGTTATAGAAGGGCAAACCATTTTTGTGGAAGGCCCGTAAATGATAATCAACACATCACATGGAGTCTGATATCTTCCATTACTCAATAGAAGTACAGTGCAAGCTCGGGTCACAAACACTTCTGACCACGACCAAATCAGGTTGACCAAAAAATCGCTAAATGTTTCACTCTGGTTGTGAACACATTCTCGGAGGTGATCAAACACAAACATGGCAATTTCCCCTGCCGCAGTGATTTCCCCTTCCACACCATTTTTTTTGTCTGCGCATGCGCAGTCAGTCTTCCTTCCGGTCATGACCAAATTGGGTTGCGACCTAAGTCCTGGAACAGATTATGGTCATGACCAGAGGTTCCTCTGTAACTGTGAGAGGGATCTTGGAGTCCTAGTGGACAATCACGTAAGTATGAGCCAGCAGTGTGCTGCAGCTGCCAAAAAAGCCAATGCATGATTAGGCTGCATCAACAGAGGAATAGCATCAAGTTCATGTGAAGTGTTAATACCACTTTATGCTTGAACTACTACATCCAGTTTTGGTCACCATGATACAAAAGAGGAGTTTAGACTCTAGAAAGGTTGCAGAGAAGAGCAACAAAGATAATAAGGGGACTGGAGACTAAAAAGCATAATGAACAGTTGTGAGAACTGGAATGTCTAGTGTAACGAAGAGAAGGACTGGGGTGACATGATAGTATTCTTCTAATATGTATGGAGCTGTCACTGGGGGGAGGGGAAGAGGTCAACTAATTCTCCAAACACCTGAGGGGAAGACAAGAAATAATGGATGGAAGTTTAACCAAGAGAGATCCAACCTAAAATTAAGGAGAAATTTCCTGTCAGTCAGAACAATTATTGTGGAACAACTTGCCTCTGAAGTTGTGGGTGCTCCATCACTGGATGTTTTTAAGAAGAGATAGGACAGCCTTTTGTCCAGAATGATATAGCGTCTCCTGCTTGAGCTGGTCCCTTCCAACTCTGTTATTCTGTATTGTGTATCTTGCTCGGAAAGTGGAAAATGCAAATGTGGATTTGGTGATAGAGCTGGAGGGAATGCGCACTATCCACAACCGCCACCACTCTAATTAAATAATAAAAGTTTCTGATTCCCTTTTGTAAATAGATTCATCTATGATCAGATATTTGAGTAGCAAGGAAGGGGTTGCTTTAATTTACATTCAAATCAAGGGAGTAAAGAGGTTCCAAATCCCTGCATTGACTCATCTTTGTTTTTTGTTTTTTACTATCTTTGCTGAAATATTTTATGACACCTTCCAGGATAAAATCCAGGCAGTAAAGTTGTTATTCCTAGCATATGTAGGATCCACTTGTTTTGGGCTATTCTTACAATAAACCTGTCAATGCCAGATGCAAAGAGGTGTGTTATTGTTCAGCCAACTTGTTCCTCCAGGGAACACCATATGCAGGATTCACCGGCTGGTTCCTATGCCAAGAGAGGACAAAAATCTGGGATTCCACCCTTCCATTTTTGCATTGATTCCTCAAGAATGTTTTTTTCCTCCTGATTATCTACTGTTGGATTGATTTGTACTTCTGGAATACAATTCCATCCAGATTATTGCACGTGCACAAATAAGGGTCCTGATGATAGGTTGTGGCATTAACACACAACTTTTCAACGTGCCCTTTGGAAAACAGCATGTAAACATGAAGTACTACCTTAACTGTCCTCCTTGGGGTCACATATATTTTTGTGATATGTTTGTTTTGTGATTGGGTAATGCACACATATGATCTTAGTAATTGCATAAAGATAGAATGAAAAATTAGCCAATAACTTCGTTTCATTTTTCACAGCAATTTCCATTCCCCGTTTCTTCACCAGAAATGCATTCAATTTCTCTACTGAGGATGGTATAGTGAAGATGGGTTGTTATTAATAAACAGTAGCACAGTGTTCTGTTGCTGCATTAAATTAATTTGTTAGACAATTTACATATGGATTAAAACTTTTAAGTTGTATTTGCACTGTATATACATTACCTGGATACATAGAGGAAGGTATAATGTGACTCATTGAATACATGTCTGGAGATGACCGGAATGAATTCAGGTTTGCTTGGAAGTGGCTTTTTCTGCCCTGTCCCTTTTATTAGAGGTCTTCTAGTCCAACCCCCTGCTCCAGCAGGAGACCCTATACCATTTCAGATAAATGATTGTCCAGTCACTTCTTGAAAGCCTCCAGTGATGGAGCACCCACAGCTTCCGAAGGTAAGCTGTTCCATAGGTTGTTTGCTCTCACCATTAGGAAATGTCTCCTTACTTCTTTCCTTTATTAGTTTCCATCCATTTTTTCTCATCTTGCCTTTTGGTGCTTTGGAAAATAGTTCGATCCCCTTGTTTTTGTAGGAGCCCCTCAAATATTGGAAGACTGCTCTCATGTCTCCCCTAGTCCTTCTTTTCATTACACTAGACATACCCAGTTCCTGCAACCATTCTTCATATGTTTTAGCCTTCAGCGCCCTGTTCCACATGGGCAACAACAGACATAAGCAAAGGCTAAACCAATCTGTGTTCTAAAATGGATGATATTTATTGAAACCACTTATTTTTGATTGCCTCTTCATAATAGCTATTTGATACATATTGGTTCCTTTAATACTTAGCCTAGGGGAAAAGGCCCTGAATTCTATCAAATTAGTCTGTGTGCAATTTTTTTCTTTCTTGGAATGTAGATCCAATGCTGGAGCATGTAATTACAACACCATATCCTGTGTTAAAAAGAACTCAGACACTAAATTATCCATGTCAGCACCTTAGTTTGACCATGACATATAGTACAGAGAGACCCAAAGCAGAGTCTGTAAGAAGGTGATGGCTAAATATGCATTCAGGGGCACTGGGAAACACCCGTCTGTTTAATCCATTGCTTTCATCCCATTGTGGCTATTTAATATTATTACCTAACTTTTGCCCTTGAAAGTTGCTTCTCCCTCACTTTCTGTGCTATGCAGTTAAGATGTAAAGGTCAAGGATATGGAAAACAGCAATAAAATATGACTTATTTTACATAAGTGATCAGAGAGCTATTAAATTGCCTAAATTTAAAGTCTAAAGATATGTCCATTTTCTGAATCATTTTTTTCAACAAAGCATGAATAGTACTGCTGATTGTCATATATGTTAAAATGGCTGCAAATCTGTTTACGTTATATCAAGTCATGAAACTGTAATTATCTAAAGATTACCATAGCTTATTCAGAATATAAAGGTTAAAATGCCTTCATGTTAAAGAGATTTCTTTGCATGCAGATTAAACTTATTACTAGAAATCAATATTGCTAACCAAAATCTCCTTATGTTTCATTTTATTTATAAACAGAAGGCAGCTATGAACTTCATCTGACCTGATCCAATACCTTAAAAACTAGCTTACTTAGAACAACTGAGAATGGGTGGGAACCTCTAGCTGACCTTGGCTGATCTCAGTTCAGCTCAACTAATTCCAAATTAGTTACTGTTTAGATGGGAGATCCATATAAATCCTAGAAACAAAACACATTTGAAAGCAATGACAAACAATTTCCATATCGTTGCCAGGAAAACTGGATATATTCATAGGGTTCCCAAATAATCATGCTGAACCCTTCAATGAGAACTTCTACGCATGTGCATTTCCTTTTATGATATCCATTTAAGTTATCAATATTTTGCAAACAGATGGTTCTTGACTTCAATTCTTAGAATACTTCCTATTTCCTCAAACAATTCCAAGTTTTGTTTTTAATTTTGGTTTGTTTTAATTTGTTAAGGGTTGGGTTAGAAATGATAGTGGCAAGAAAATTACCAATAAATATATATATTTACTGCAGAATTATTACTTCATTTTATTGCAAATTGGAAATCTGTTTCTAATTTGTAATCTATTGCAGAGATTGGAATCAGCACCTGTCCCTGCAGGAAACAGGTTTCAGTGTAAATGAAGCAACAATAAATAGTATTTTATGGAAGGAGAACCTTATGAGTAGAGTTTTCCAGATGAGTGAATGTTAACATACTGATACATTAGCACAAGCAATTCCAACAAGGAAAGAAAAGCAAAGAGAATTAACTAAGGCAAATAAATATAGCCCTGAGTTGTAGAGATGGATGGCTGAAGTTCTGAAAGAATTAAGTTGGTGAAGAAGATAAGAACAAGCCCGTTAGATATATTCATAGTAAAAAGAAAACAAACAGTATGCCAAATATTCAAAAGAAAAAAGCATTCTAACAGGTATGAAAGGGTTTTTTTTTTCAATTCTAGGGCAATCTTGATAGGTTAAGGTGGTTGGCTGAAAATAACAATACATTTTAACACAGATTAAGAAACAGAAATCAAAATGCACAGAAATAGGGGCTACCTAGCTGATAATATCACTGGTGAAAACAGTCTTGAAATCTTGAATCATAACCAGTTTTAAGATTGCAAATTGGTTGATTCAGCAGTGGATATAAACCATAGGTGAAGGAAGGATAAGGGTTGTCATCTCAGCAATGGAGCCATTTAAGAAAGTCTCCAGTTCCCCTTGAACCACAGGCCTGAGAGCATAACCTAGTCCTGAGGATCTTTTGGAATATCAGAGTGATGGAGATAATCTAATTTTGAAGGAAAGATGATCCACAAGGTGGACACCACGGCAGAGAAGGCACAATTCCTGTTACCGACCAAATGTAGGTCCCTAGCTGATGGTATGTATCTGCAAGATGCTGGGATGAGATGTTAATACCGTGTTTCCCCAAAAATAAGACCTACCCCGAAAATAAGGCCTAGTGTGTTTTTGGGAGCCAAAAAAATATAAGACAGTGTCTTATGTTAGGGGAAACACAGTATGCGATTTGTTCGTGGTTTCGTACATGAATAAATGTACATTGTTCTACATGAATATGGTAAGTGTTTTTTTCATTAAAAAAATATATATAAGACCTACCCGAAAATAAGACCTAGTGTGTTTTGGGAGCCAAAAAAATAAGTCAGTGTCTTATTTTTGGGGAAACACGGTAGCATTGGTTAATTTGCCAGAGGTAGAGATATTTGCTGATGATCCTTTACCCAGTGCTAATGGAAAAGCTCACCCAGTGGCCTCATGTACAGGTTAAAAAGGAAAAGCACCAAACCCTGTGCACCCCATGTAGGAGTGGTTGAGGTGAGAATAATCCTCCCTACTCATCACCTATTGGAATTTCTGCAAAGGAAGGAGGTGAATCAGCACAGCACTATGCTGCCCAGCCCTAATCCTCTGACCTAATCCAGAAGGATACCATGGACAATAATATGGAAAGTTTCCAAGAAGGCAGGTAGGAAAACGATGGATGCACTATCCCTACCCCACCCAGCCAGAGATCATCGAAAAGCATGATTGATACTGTTTCTACCCCACACCAGGGTCTATATTGTGACTGAAAATGATCCATAGAATCTGCTTCTTCCAAAGCACTTGGAAGTTGTGACACAACTACCTTCTCTGCAACCTTCCCCAAGAAAGAGAGGTGAGAGGTGGATGAAAATTGTCGTTCAGTGGGATCCAGAAATGGTGTCTTGAAGAGGGAACCAGCTGGAACCAGCTGGGACCATCTGTGAGTGGGAAGGGAAGTATCAAGGTATTGAATTTAAATGTGAACCAGAAATTTTGCTTTCCCTTGGACCTATCTTTTCAAAATTGCTTCTGCTTCCCTGCTTGCTAAATCTGACCAAGCTGTTTTTTTAATTAATAACCAGCTTTTATAATCTTGACTGAACAGTCTAGATCCGTGATGGCGAACCTATGGCATGTGTGCCACAAGTGGCACGCAGAGCCATTTGTGCTGGCACACCAGCCGCAGGCGAACTTACCTCACTGCGCATGCACGTGCCTCACAGCTAAAAAATTTTTTGGTTGGTTTGAGGCCTTTTTCGGCCTCTCAGAGGCTTGGAAAAAGCCTCTGCAAGTCTTTTCAGGCCGAATTATAGGCCTGTTTCATCACTTCCTGTAATACTCTAATTCCTGTAATTCCTGGAAGTGATGAAATGGGCCGATAATTCAGCCTGAAAAGCCTTGAAGAGGCTTTTCCCAAGCCTCTGGGAGGCCAAAAAAGGCCTCAAACCAGCCAAAAAATCAGCTGTGAGGCACAGTGCAGGTAAGGGGGTGGCGAGGGGAATTGCGCACGCATGCGCAGGGGGCATGGGGAGGGGGCACGCATTGCATTCTGGGTGCTGGCACGCAAGTGCGTGTGCGCTGGTACACGTGCAATTTTGGGCACAGGAGCCCCAAAAGGTTAGCCACCACTGCTCTAGATAGCACTCTAAACCCAATTTAATATATCTGTGTTCTTGATTTCCTTTTTTTCTTTTCCTGAATTAATCTTATTTTGATTTCTTTAAAAAGAATTTTTTATATTACAGCATTTGGAAAGGCGGTCATATTAATTTCAACTTCTAAATAACAGACCCTGAATTTTAGCCTTGCTTGGGCCATAAGTGTAGCTCAATCAAGGTCTTTGTTATTCCCTGCTTTCCGCACCCTGCTCCATCCTATATACTTTGACTCTTCCTAAATCTTTCTACATTTCCCCCTGGTCCCTGTGATTTACAGCATCTGAGTTTTTCTCCTTGTCCCAAAAGTCCCCCGCTGAGATGCCTTTCTTTTGTCAAGGTCATGTTCTAATATCCTGAAAATATTTTTTTGAAATTGAAATTGCCTGTTCATTTAAATGACATTCATAACAAAATTCAGCAACATTAATTTTTTTCTGCTGATCTTGTACTTTTAAGTGCTTTCTTTTCCTTTAGTGGCCTCAAGACTATTTACACTTGGATCATACTTATTTTTAGAGCTATCTGATGAAAGCTATTTGGCTTGGAAGATCTTTTTATTTAATTTGCATTTCTTTTTAAAGCTAGGTCCGGTTTTGTGCAGTAGAACTAGATTATTTTTACATATGCTTGTCACTCAGCCTGAATTTAAGTTTGTTCAGCGTTAAAAAAAATCAGAATCTCAAATTGTAAAAGTGAATCCCATCTACTCAAACAGTTGTACATAGCATGTGTTCACTAGCAACAGGATTGATAATAGCTTTGCAATTTGCATCCGTTTGAGTGTCTGAATTTCTATTATTATCATTATTTTTTACATTCAAATTACTATAGACATTAGTAGTATGCAAGACAGATCAGAAACAATGTACAGTAAACAAAATTATCCAAATAAAAGCTTCCACAAGCTAACATGAAAAGACCTAAAAAGCCCATCACAGTCTGCTTACCTTGAAGTCCAGCTTGTAAAAAAAACAAAAAAGGGGGGGTGGAGGGAAAGCAAGTTTACTTGCAAAATGACATAGACTGAAGGAAACTTTCTCATCAAAAGTTTATCATCTTCAAGTTTTATACTGCAGTGCATTGTGCTGTGTGGTGCAGGTAAGCGTAATTAGACAATAAATACTTTCATCTGCAGACAAACTATTAGTTAATACCAAATATTCTTCTGGAATATTTACATTTTGAGAAGCTTAAATGTTTAGGCAAGCTCATAGCTCTGCTTTTCATCCTCTGCTTCCTGGCACATGAAAATATGAAAACAAAGCAGGTGAAGATAAAATAATAATTCCCTTCCTAACAGACAGGAAGCAGCAGGTGAAGCTAGGCAGAATCACATCTGATACCTATACAATTAGCACAGGGGCCCCCCAAGGCTGTGTGCTTTCTCCACTTCTCTTCTCCCTATATACCAATGACTGCATCTCAAACAATCCATCTGTTAAAATACTGAAGTTTGCAGATGACACAACAGTGATTGGCCTTATTTGAGACTGTTATGTATGCAGGTTTGAATGTCATTGGTTAAGTTTGAACTGTTCTTGTAAAATGTCAGAAATGATTGGTTTAAAAAGTGCGGGAAAACCCTGCACTCTTATTGGCTGGCAACTGCGGCTGCTGGCTATAAGTAGCAGCCACAGCCCAGCCAAATCGGGTCTGTTATGAGCTGTAGTCACTAATAAACTCTTCACTGAAGCACTCCGCGTCTGACTCTTCATGCAAATTTAACACTGGCGACGAGGGTGGGATCCTTCCGAAGAAGACAACGGGAGAACAAGCTGAGAGAGATGGCTGTGCTGAACACCCCCAGCCCGTTCGATCCGACGGCAGAAGACTGGGACTCGTATGCAGATCGTTTCCAAATGTATTTGGAGGAAACGATCTCGCCGACATTTCCAACAAGCGGAAGAGGCGGTCTTTCTCACGCACTGTGGTCTGGCCGTTTTCAAGATGGCGAAGGCATTGGCGGGAGCTGCAGACGTGAAGGTAATGGACTGGCCCGACTTAGAAAAGTTATTAAGAGCCCATTACGCCCACAAGTATCGTGCCTCATTAAGAGACACGAATTCTACCGTCGGGATCAAGGGGAAAGCGAAAACGTTAATGACTTCATGGCAAGTTTAAGGGACATTGGGGTGCATGTGAATTTATCAACTTAGAAGAGGCCATGCGCGATCGATTTGTTCTAGGCCTAAAAGACAAGGTTTTGCAGAGCAAATTATTAATGAAACCTAAGATCACGCTTAAGGAGGCCATAGAAGAAGCTTCTTCAGCGGAAGCTACCAAGTCCTCAGCAGCAGCCATGAAGAAAATTAACAAGGCCGCAAGCCATCCTGATGTGGAAAAATCCACAACAACCCATTGCGAGCAAATAGATTCTGATTCAGACTGTAGTGAGGTGGAGGAAGGAATTTATAGACTCAGAATGGAGAAGAAAAGGAAAGACCTTGGAAGAAAGAGGCAAGACTTTTATTGCAGAGGTTGTGGGGGCACCCCGCACTGAATGCAAGTTTTTGATACCATCTGCCTCCGTTGTGAAAAAGAGGTCACCTAGCAAGAGTCTGCAAATCATCCAGAACTCCACCAAGCAGAAAGAAGTTTCCTGACAAAGATTCAAGCCTAACAACTTCAGTGAGAAAATGGGGCAAACACAGAAGCAAATGGGAAGAATGAAACTCATCAAACAGTCACCATTGGTCATTCTTCACCCTTAAGAAGCAGAAAAGTACATGTGAAGGTACTAATTGAAGGAAGGCCTTGCCAAATGGAAGTGGACTCAGGCTCCTATTTATCTATGGTGTCATGGGACACTATTCACAGGCTACTTCCCAACATTCAGAAGAAGCATTTCCAGAAGCAAGCACTGACTCTTAAAGACTACCAAGGGAACAAGATTCCAGTAGTTGGAACAAGAGAATTCAACGTGAAGTTCAAAGGCCACACCAAACGTTTGCCCCTGACCATCGTGGACAAGGACCGCCCAAGCTTGCTGGGACTTGAGTGGTTCAATCCACTAGGCATCGAGGTGACTGGCATCAATCACGTGAGCAACACTGAATGGGAGGAGGCCTTGAAGTCTGAGTTTCCAGAGGTCTTCAGCGACGGATTGGGCAAGTATATGGGGACCCCTATCACTTTCAACCTAGATCCCAAGGTGCCCCAATTCGTTTAAAGCCCAGAAGGGTCCCATTTGCCTTAAAGGAAAAATTGATGCACAATTAGATAAACTAATAGCTCAAGGAGTTTTAGAGCCCACTGACCACTCCAGATGGGAGACACCCATAGTCACACCAGTCAAGACTGATGGGTCAGTAAGAATCTGTGGAGACTATAAGGGGACATTGAACCATGCGCTTCAGCAGAGCATATCCAGTTCCAGTGGTGCATCATTTATTACATTCACTTGGCAGGGGTACAGTCTTTGCCAAATTGGATCTGGCCCAGGCATATCAACAACTAACAGTTGATGATGCCACTGCAGAGGCCCAAACCATTGTGACTCATAGAGGTGCCTTCAAATGTAAAGGTTACAGTTTGGAGTAAGCGTGGCACCAGGCATCTTCCAAAGCCTTATGGAAAGGATGCTCCAAGGACTGCCAGGGGTAGTGCCTTACTTTGATGATGTGTTAATCTCTGCTGAAAATGACACTCAATTACAAGAGAGACTCAGAGAAGTCCTTACCAGATTCAAGAAAGCGGGGTTAAAAGTCAAGGAAGAAAAATGCACTCTTAGAACTGACAAGGTTGAGTTCTTGGGCTATATGATTGACAAGCATGGCATCCACCCTACAGATGCCAAGGTTCAAGCAATCAAAGAAGCCCCTAGACCAAAATGCAAAACAGATTTGCAAGCCTTCCTTGGACTTATTAACTTTTATCACATGTTCCTACCTCAGAAGGCAACCATTGCAGAACCATTACACAGATTACTTGACAAAAGTCTGTTTGGGTCTGGGGCAGGAAGGAACAATCAGCATTTAACAGTATTAAAAGACTAATCACGTCTGATGCTGTACTCATACAGTTCTCTGAGAATTTACCTGTTGTACTGACTTGTGATGCATCCCCTTTGGAGTGGGGGGTTTGAGCCACAGGCTTCCCAGCGGGAGGAAGCCCCTATTGCATTTTACTCTCGCACCTTGACCAAAGCAGAGAGGAATTACAGCCAATTGGACAAGGAAGCATTGGCAATTGTTGCAGCTATCAAGAAATTTCATGAGTATTTATATGGGAGAACATTTACCATTGTCACAGATCACAAACCTTTGTTAGGCATTGTGGCAGGAGACAAACCTACACCCACTATCCTGTCACCAAGAATGCTGAGGTGGACTGAATTTCTTGCTGCTTATTCATACAAACTTATCCACAAGCCTGGCAAGGACATTGGACATGCTGATGCCTTGAGTCGTTGCCCACTTCCTTGTCACAAGGAGGACTTTGAACCTGAGGCACACACCTTTTTCCTAGAAACTGTTGCCAAGCTTCCAGTACACGCTGCTGAAATTGCCAGAGAGACTGCCAAAGACACTTTATTGGCTCCTATTATAGGCTGGATTAAGAAAGGTTGGCCTCTTCAAGATCTACCTCACCTTGCCCAACCTTTTAAGTCCAGGCAAACTGAATTATCTGTATTAAGAGGATGTATTTTGTGGGGTAACAGGGTGGTTATTCCTGCAAAACTGCAAAGAGGTTTTGGAAATGTTACATGAGGGTCATCCTGGTATTGTAAGGATGAAGGGATTGGCCAGGAGTTATGTATGGTGGCCAGGTATTGACAAAATGGTTGAAAACTGGGTTGCATCTTGTCCCAACTGTCAGGTAGTCAGGCCTGCCCCACCTCTCGCCCCAAACAGGAATGGGAATGTCCTAGGGGCCCATGGTCTAGGATTCACATTGATTTCGCTGGCCCTACCAGAGGGCACACCTTCCTTATTATAGTAGATGCATATTCCAAATGGCTAGAGGTAATCCCTATGGCATCCACCACAACTGATGCTGTCATCAAGCAGCTTAAAAGCTTTTGTAACCCACGGGTTACCTGATGTTCTTGTCTCTGACAATGGCCCTCAATTTACATCCAACCTTTTGAATCCTATCTAGCACAACAGGGTATCAGACATGCCCTGACAGCCCCTGGGCACCCTTCGCTAACGGCCGGGCTGAACGATGGTACGTTTTACCAAGGAAAAGCTTCAGCAATTGGGTCCTGGGGACATCACTGAGAAAGTTGAAAAACTTCTTAGTGTTCAGCACATCACTCTAACCCATCAACTAACTTATCCCCAGCAGAGTTGTTGATGGGTAGGAAACTTAGGTCTCCCCTTGACCGCCTTCATCCCACTTACGCACCCAACGCACCACTAGATTCCACTAGCAAAGTTCGCACGTTCAGTGTGGGTGATTCTGTTTATGCTAAGAACCTTATGGGTGAACCTTCATGGATTCCTGCTGAAATAACTCAAATCACAGGCCCTCGTTCTTACAGGGTACAAACAGAGGATGGAGTCCTCTGGAGCAGGCACATTGATCAGCTTAGATCCAGGTTACCTCAGGAACATCGCAATTGTTCCTCTCTAGTTCCCATACCTAATGCTTTTCTAGGGGAGGGGAGGAACATGAGGATAATCAGCAAACAAGAATCAACCCCATGTGTAACGAGCCATTACGACAGGAACCATCCCAAAACCTGTCACAATGCCAAAATCCATCCTTACAAGTGGAAGATTGCACATCACTACCTGACTTGGGTGCTGACATTGGGCTGGAGATGGGTTGGGAGGAGAGACCAGATTCTAACAATCAAACAGGGTCTTCTTTCACAGGAAGTCCAACTAGGGAAATGTCAACAGACACATTTCCCTCTCACTGGGTGAGAACGTTAAAACTTCTGAACCACGAAGGTCTCAACGTACACGTAAGAGCCCCACCTATTTAAAAGAATACATTAGATAGGTTGGGGTTTGAGTATGGACTGAACCTAGTGGGGAGGGGTGTTATGTATGCAGGTTTGAATGTCATTGGTTAAGTTTGAACTGTTCTTGTAAAATGTCAGAAATGATTGGTTTAAAAAGTGCGGGAAAACTCTGCACTCTGATTGGCTGGCAACTGCGGCTGCTGGCTATAAGTAGCAGCCGTAGCCCAGCCAAATCGGGTCTGTTATGAGCTGTAGTCACTAATAAACTCTTCACTGAAGCACTCCGCGTCTGACTCTTCATGCAAATTTAACAGAGACAATGATGAATCCGCATACAGACAGGAGATTGTACAACTTGCCTAATGGTGTAACCGGAACAATCTGGAGCTGAACACACTCAAAACCGTAGAAATGGTGGTAGACTTTAGAAGAAACCCTCCCAACCCTCTTACAATACTAGACAACACAGTATCAATAGTAGAGACCTTCAAATTTCTAGGTTCTATCATATCACAAGACCTAAAATGGACACCTAACATCAAAAAGTCATCAAAAAAACACAACAAAGAATGTTCTTTCTGCATCAACTCAGAAAGCTCAAACTGCCCAAGGAGCTGCTGATACAGTTCTACAGGGGAATTATCAAGTCTGTCATCTGCACCTCTATAACTGTCTGGTTTGGTTCTGCAACCCAGTAGGACAGACACAGACTTCAGAGGATGCAGAAAAAACAATTACTACCAACCTGCCTTCAATCAAGGACTGTATACTGCACAAGTCAAAAAGCGGGCTGTGAAAATATTTACAGACCCATCACATCCTGGACATAAACTGTTTCAACTGCTTCCCTCAAGATGATGCTATAGAGCATTGCAAACCAGAACAACCAGACACAAGAACAGTTTTTCCCGAACACCATCACTCTTCTAAACAAATAATTCCCTCAACACTGTCCAACTATTTACAAAGTCTGCACTACTATTACTATTAATCTTCTCATCACTCCTTATCACCCATCCCTCCCATTTGTGATTGTATGGTGTAACTTTGTTGCTTGTATCCTTACGATTTATATTGACTGTTTCCTAGTATGATCTGATTGCTTATTGTACCCTATGACTATTATTAAGCATTTGTACCTTATGATTCTTGACTCTTGATGAATATATTTTTTCTTTTATGTATACTGAGAGCATTTGCACCAAAACAAATTCCTTGTGTGTCCAATCACACTTGGCCAATAAAAGAATTCTAATTCTAATAAATCAATCTACCAGTTCAGCAACTGCACACTCTTTCATTCATTCCACATAGCTCGATTTTCCTCCATTCAGTTAACACCACAGTTGTTGTCACTGACAGGCAGTATAAAAATATGAAAAATGAAACAAAGTAAAAATGAATGCACACAATAATTCAACTTAAATACAGTCAGCAATTGAAACAGAAGACAACTCATCCAAACAATTAACATAACTCTTGAATAAAATCAGGTCTAATAATGTTTAGTTGATGATACTGATGATGATGGTGATGATAATCTGCTTGGGAGGAGCAATCTATTATTAAAGCATAAAAATTGAAAAAATTATCTTCACAGTGACTATTCATCCCCTGCCTGACTTTCAATAACGAGTGCAGTTAGAAAAGAGTTTTTAATATTTAAGTGGATCAAAATGGCACTCCTATAAACATCCTGGTTCCAAACCACTTTGAACTTCATGATTCAACAATTGAAGACCAGCTTCTTAACATTATATCTTAACATACTCCTTTAAAAGTAATGAAATTGATTAAGATCAGTGCAACGCATAGACTCACTACTATCTCTGTAATGACTCAATATTTACAAAGGCTCTTCAAAGGCTACCTTGACTTCAGTGCATCAGAATAATATAGCCTGGAGCCTGCAGAAAAAGTGAGAATGACTGTGCTAGATTTTAAATAAGCAGCTTTGCTTACAGTGCATCATATAAATCCAAAAATTAGAATGCAAAATACAGTACTTCACACACATCATGTGGCTATTATAATGCTTCATCATGGGACTGTCCATTAAAAAGAGATCTCAGGCATAATTGCAAGATGGCAAAATGCCAGGCTTATCATTCAGAGCAACTGACTGATCACCAGTTTGGATGACAACACAGTGATTTAACCAATATAAATAGTTTCCACAGTTAAGTATTACATAGCAATTAACCATTCTGATTCTAGAAAAAATTCAGTGGAGTTGGGAGATGAGGTGGGAAGGAAATAAAGGGAGTGAGACATTTTATATTTATCTGGAAGGGTAAATGTAAAATGTCTCTAAAATATTTCGAATATATTTCCCACTCATTTATTCATCATAATGCTAAGTGAGGTTCAATCTGCATTTCAGTAGCATTCCTTATTCCACCCAATTTAAGGAAGGAATTAACTTTAACTTGGCTCTAAATCCTATTCAACTTAAGCAAGTAAAATTCAGGTAGAAAATAGCCAGAATCCAGCCTATAGAATTAAGGCTTGTAAGTCAGTAATAAATTGGCTGAGGTATGCTTTCCAGATATGAAAAAATTACAATGTATATTCATGGATAAGCCTATCCATGGACAAGCCAAACCATTTTTTAAGTAAAATAGCATGAAAAATTCACTACTCATAGATAAGCTGACCCTCAAAATTTTTGTATGTTTTAATTTTCACTACTGGCTGCGAATTCTAATCATGCCTTAGACACAAAGCCATCTGAGTGACTTTGGTCCAGTCATGCTCTCTCAGCCCTAGAAAGCAAACCACTTCCAAAAGGGTTGCCAAGAAAACTACATTTTTTCCCTGTAGTGACAAGGAGTCAGGTTGAATCAATGTGCAATAAAACTCAAAATAATCCCAGATGGGGTACACAAAATTGCTAATTCTTGTGGCACAAAAAAGAACCCAGCATTATAGTATTATAAACCTTTAGAATCAAAAGTGCCATCCTCCCTCACAGGCGCCTTTGCATATACTAGAGCAGGGGTGACAAACTCACGGCCCGTGGGCCGGATGCGTCACATGCTGGCCCCGCCCCTGCCCGGTTTAGCAAAGGGGGGAAAAGTCCCAATATGTCATGTGATGATGCCGTGACAATGCGAGTTTGACACCCTTGTACTAGAGAAAAATATCAGAATCCAGAAATAATTGATGGTAGTTGTTTCAGAAAAACCTTGTTAAATAACCAAAAACTTTTGATAAATTAGCTTTCTGATGATGCATGACAAATAACAGAAGGTCATTTTAAACGTAAGAGCAGAAGAGCCTTGCTGGATCAAGGAAGAGAGGCAACCATCCTCTTCCACTGTGGCTCCCCAACAGTTGGGGGTTCAAGTATACTGCCTGTGATCAGAAGCTAATGAACATCCATCATGATTAGTAGCTGCTAATGCAACAAAACCTAAACCCAAAAGAGTGCCTGGTATTTTTGGCCACTGGGCATGTTTAATATTTAGAAAGCATGTAATGGGAGTACTTACTAAACAGCCCAATGGGAAAATTAGTCTAGTCACAAAACACCCATTGATTTACCAGACAGCAAATGCTTCCCACCAGCCCAAGTCCTTCTATGGTTTTTCTACCACTTCAGGGGGTTCTCCTGATTTCTAGCCAAACCACAAAGTTGCAATTTGTATTTTGTAAGAATGCTAAATATACACATAGTAATATATAAAGGTGATCTAAGAAGTTGGTGCTTTGCTTTGCAGTATGACAGATTTGAGAGGCAAGGAGAGGATGATGGCAAGAGAGAGGCCCACTGGTACCATGTTACTTACTTTTTCTCTTAGCATGCAATTGCTTGGAGAATCCACAGCAAAGTAACTGAATTTGTTCTAAGACCCCAAACTTTATATAATTGGGTAGAGCCAGAATTTTGGACTCAATTGTGGTTGTAAGTCAAGGACTACCTGTAGTAGTTAGAGCCATTATGTTCCAGAGGAAACCAAGCCAGGTTTTCCCCAAGGTTATAAGTCATGTTTAGAGTAATACCACTTCAAATGCCAGCTGGGGTTCATATAACTATATTAATCCTCTCAAGCTCAACAAATGGCCTTCACATAGGGTAGGGAGCAAAATGCATTTGTCCCTAGTTTTCTAGATTCTGTAAGTTCTCAAGTTGCTAAAAGTTGGCAGCAAATCCATCTACTTTTAATGTTTTGGGGTTGGCTCTTTAATAAGAAGCTATGAGCTATGTACCTTTACCTTAAAAATGCAAGGTTTAATGTAAGCCTCCTGTAACATAATGCTCCCCTGATCTTTGAGAACACATGAAAAGAATGAAAACCAGCTCTACTCCCAGTAATATTATTGCATCATTCATTCACTGCAACCAGCAAAAGAATACTTAACCTAAAAATGTTTATTCACCTCTAATCTAGAAAATAGCAGAGAAATGTAATGACAAGATTGAGTCTGGAACCTGATGTAGAGATTCAAATATAGGCCAATAGACTAGACCAGAGGCACTCTTATTTGATTCAGAGTAGGAATCCCAAATCACATGTCAGAAATTTGATTCTTCCACTGATTATTCTTGGAAATTAATAAATGATTACACTGCCTTTGTATTTGTTAGATGAAAATTTCAGGAATAGTATCAAATTATTAGATGATGAAGTCTCCCAAATCTTAGATGAGTCCTGTAATTTGTTTATTTTTAAATGCATGCATGTTTAAATTTTTGGCCAAATTGGAAGAAATTTGCAGATAAAGTCACCCCTTTGGGGTATATCTCATTGGTCTGCCATTTTCAGATTAATAGGCATTTTGTGTGAGAGTTATATTTACATGAGGAGTTTGGCATTTCTTTGTGCATTTAGGGGAGAACTATTATGCAAATGACCCACAACAAGGTGACCCTTTCAAGGAAACAACAAATAGTAAGTGGAGCTTGTGAGAGGATGGTCTTCAATCTGGGTGCAAATCCTTATCTTTGGGGATGGACAATTTGTTTGAAATGGGCATCTTTATAAATATGGCCTTATGTGGGAAATCTGAGGGAGAAAAAGGAAGATAAATGCAAAGGCTAGGGAGATAATAATAGATGAAAAAATAGTTTAGGGCTTCTTAAAGTTTTTTTTCTCAGCTGGCCTGAAAGTCACAGAAAGTCCAGTGAAACAAGTAAGGATGAAAGATATGCCCCAAATAATGATCAAGGCAGAAGGATTTGGCCTTGTCTTTCATACAAATATCTAGTAGTATATCCTTCCAGATTTCACAAACACAGTGTGTTGTTAATGCTTTTGCTCCTGGGAACAAATTGTTGTAGAAAGCATTCAACTCTAGAACATCCTGCAGTAGAGTACTTCCTCATCCCCGAACACCCTGTGATAGAAGAGCCATGCCAAAATCATCTAGAGCGGTCAATTTCGAAACTACATCCTAGCTTTCATTTGCTGCATTCCTGATCCTAGGGTTTTCCTTAGATGAAGCTCCTTGGGCGAAATATAGTTGTTTTTGCAGACATACAATCCTCATATCTGTGTCCCTGTGAATTACAAAGGGAATCTGGGGAAACTTTCTGATTCTATTTTGGTCCATTTTGGAGAAATATCATTTTACATTTTTTTCCCAAATTGGTCTGAATCCAAAGCATTTTCCATGTCCTGGAAAATAGTTTTAGCATGACTGTCTGCTTTGCCAATTAATAGACCAAGCTCACAAATGCATCACTAAAATAAGGAAGGGAAATTATGCCAACCATATATCTTCCAGAAGTCTTTTCAATCCTCTCATCAGCAAGGGCTATGTGTATGGTGAATGGACTTCCACTTTCTCTCTCATGCTGTATCTCAAAAAGCACAGGGTGAGCTGCATGCTCTGTTCTCAGTCATGTGACCAGATGGGACACAGACTTAGAATGGATCAATCAATGGCCTTCCCACCTGCTGCCCTGCAGCTGCCTCCCTGTGATGACCCAGAGTGTAACACAAACATAACAAAATCCAAAATGTAAGTAAATGTCCTTTAATGCCTCCAACTTGGCCCCACTGTTCAATAATACTCACTTGGAGATAAAACGTACTCAAAAATAGTCTTCAAAAGAAAGCAATACAATCCGAACTTAATGAGCGGATAGAGGTGAAATAAAAAACCAAACTACAACGATGAAATTTCCACAATGGAATAGGAGAAGTATTTACCAAATTCAAGGAGAAAATAAGGCAGTCTGTTGGAAGGACATTAACCAAGATAACTTCAGACCAAAATAAAACACACTTTGTTTCCAGCGTTTGCCAGTGCGCAGGTCCAAATTCTTATTCAGTTGTCACACTTGCAGCCCATGAAGAGGATCAAGGCCCTCTCTTCCCGAGGAGACCACGTCTCTCCCTTATCCTCTCCTCCCTGCGTGCCGTAGGATGGATAAGGGATGGGCCTGGGTCTTCCTCTGACTGCTCAGCCAGCCTCTGCCCTTTCTTAGCCTCCTCCATAACCTCCAGAGCCACACTTCCACTCCCTGTCAGCTGTTCCTCCTCTCCCTCAGAGTCAGTCTCCACCAGGGGCATGACACTCCCTTGTAGAGAGCTTCACTGGGAGAAATGACCAAAGAATGCTTTTCTCCACACCCTTTGGATAGATCCAGCTCACTTTTGAACTCATTTTTAAAAATTTTGCTGGTTTCCCCCCTGCATCCATTTGATCTTTTTCTGGTGTGTTTTCAGAGAGTGACCCTGCTGATAGACAGGGTCCTAAGACCTTTATCATGATTCTTTGACTTATGATTGTAATAGAGCCAGGGATTTCTGTTGGAAGTCATGAGTGGTGATAAGTTGAGGCATCCACATGACTGGATCTAATTTTATGACTTTTTTTGTAGCAGACATTAAACAAATGCCATGTTTAAGTGAATGTGGCAGTCATTAAGCGAATGTTACAGTTGTAAAGCAAATCAGTATATTCCTATGGGTTTTATTTTGTCAGAAGCTGGCCAAAAGGCTGGAAATCATCAAAAACATACTAAATCATGATCACATGACCACAGAACATTTCGACTGGCTGTAAAGTAGAGCTGGTTGCCTGATGCCCAAAATGCAGTTGTGGCTCCATCTGTATGTGTGTGCACGCACAGCCATTGAAACTCTGGAGCTGAGTCATAAGTTGCTTTGAAGTGTTGTCATAACTTCAAATAATCACTGAGCAACAGGTTGTTAAGCAAGGACTATTTGTATAAAATTGAAAAGAATAGAAAGTTTGGAAATGGTTGGGGTTCCTGTTTTGAGCTTCCCCGAAGATGGACCACCGACTGCGATTGTGCATGGCTTTGGTTCATGCTTTGGCGTTGGAGAGGCCCAATCTTTTGGATTCGGGGCAGAAGCCACCTCGTAGGGGTGGCGGAGGAAGGGGAGACCGTCAGCTGGGTAGAGGGGAGTCACAAATCCCCTCCCCGGCTTGGCAATTACTCCCACCTGAAGACGCCTGAAGCGGTGGTCTAAAATAGCCACCCTGAAGGGGAAGATGAGACTGGAATAAGATTGTGCAGGAGAGAGAGAGAGAAGTGAACAGCAGGAGGAATGGGACGATATAATTAAATGGAAGGTACCCTCAGGATTAACATTTCAAAGAATCTTTAAGAAAGGATTTACAGCGGTGAACAGAAAGGGGAACAAAAAAGGTGTGAATTGCTTTTGATAGCACAGAGCTTTGAACTGGGAGAGGTAGAAGCTGGAGGAGAAAGCACCTAATTAATTTGAATAAGTATAATTTTGATTTTATATAGGCACTAACAAAGCTGAACTATAAAATTCTTAAAGAGAAAATTTAATATCAGTTGGATTTGAACTGTTTGGAAGATTGTGGTTTTAAAAAAAAGCTCTGAATAATCTGAAGGGAAAAGGAAAGAGGAGGTGTGGATTTGTCAGAACAAAGCATGCCATCTGAGTTAACTTTGTTTTCTTATAAAAGACTCTGTTTCTTAAAAATACAAGGAAAAATACAAGGAAAAGTTCTAAAACAAGAACTTTGAAACATTGAAACAAAGAAAGAAACATGAAGATTCTGCCCTTGGATTAATTGTTGATTCTGATATGGATTTGGCATTGGATTAGCTGAGGACTAAAAGTGGACTGTTGGAAACTAATTTTAAAGACGTTATTTGGACTAATTAGAAAGCTGTAAAATGGTGATATCTCTTCAGGCGTTAAAGATGGAACTTAGAAACACGAAAGAAACATTACAAGAACGAGGTGAAATTTTAGGCTTTGTTTTTAAATTTTTTGAAGAGGCAACTGCAGAGTATGAACAACAAGGCAGAGGACAGAAGAGGAGGAGGAGCAAGGAGCCATCTTTAACTACCATCGAGAACAAAGAACTCTGGAAAGAAAGAGGAAAAGAGTTGGGAATAAATATCGGAGGTTTGGGAAATTGAACAGAGGAAAATACCCAGAAAATTAAAAAAGGGAAAAAGAATCAACAGAAATTCGAAGGGTGAAAGGGAGTTATAAAGAGAGAGGGGTTAAAAACTGGAGTGAAAGAATAAAGGAGAAAATATTAGGGGAAGGAAGGGAAAAGAAACAGGATTTGGGAATCAAGAAATATGAGAATTCTAAAAACAATGGGGAGATTTTTTTTTAATTAGACACAGAGATAATGGCTGAATGATATTTGGGGAGGGGATTCTGCAAGGTGCAGGGGAGTAACATAAATAAACTTGTAGTTGTGAAATGGGGACATATAGATTGATAAGATGGAAAATAGAATTGTTATTTTTTGTTAATGCTCTTTTCCTTTATGTATAGAGATAATGGTAACAAATAATAGAATATGTTAATTAAATATATTGAAATATAGTGGGATAAATGGAAATGATTTAGGAGAAGAGCTGAAATGGAATTTACATCAGGGTTTAGGACTAAATGAGTAGATTAATATGTCCCTTTGTTCTTTTTGAAAATGTAGATAAATTCTATGAAATCAAAAAGGGGAAACCATCCAGAATCTGATTTATATACATTATGTAATGTTAATAGGGAATATTATTTTTAATGATTTAGGTAATAAAATGTTAAACATTTAATGGGATTTAAAAGGGGAGATAATTAATGGAAATGTAACTTGGAGGTGGCACACTTAAACTGATATTTTAGGGGGGAAACCAATTTATAGAAAGAGTGTTATCAATCTGAATTTAAGAGGACTAAACAAATGTGACAGTTAAAAGTATTAAAGTATAACAATTATGAGGTTAATATATGTGAATTAAAAATGAGATATGCATTGGGAACAATACAATAAAATAGAAAATGTATAAAAGCATCGTTAAGATAAGAAATTGAATACAAAAATTGAATATGTAACTATGGTCATATCTGTATGTATATGTGAAACCTGTAATCATGCTGTTCTCTAAAATGAGATGTTAAAAGGTGGAAAAATGAATAAAACTTGTTTTAAAAAAAAGAAAGTTTGGAAATGGTTAACAAGCAAAACAAATAAAGCAACCTTAATTTTCTGTTAAATCTTTATGCAATTTGTCTGTTGTTGCTTGGATTTCATGATTTTGTGTTCCTTTCCTGACTCCTCATGTTTCTGAAATGGCATGTATGGACCCATCTGCTGCAGCTCATTGCAAGATGATGGCAAAAGCAACTGAACATCCCGGACATAAACTGTTTCAACTCCTTCCCTCAAAACGACACTATAGAGCACTGCACACCAGAACAACTAGACACAAGGACAGTTTTTTCCCGAACGCCATCACTCTGCTAAACAAATAATTCCCTCAACCCTGTTCAACTATTTACAAAGTCTGCACTACTATTACTGTTAATCTTCTCATCACTCCTTATCACCCATCCCCTCTCACTTGTGACTGTATGACTGTAACTTTGTCGCTTGTATCCTTACGATTTATATTGACTGTTTCCTAGTATGATTTGATTGCTTATTGTACCCTATGACGATCGTTAAGTATGATTCTTGACTCTTGACAAATGTATCTTTTCTTTTATGTATACTGAGAGCATATGCACCAAGACAAATTCTTTGTGTGTCTAATCACACTTGGCCAATAAAGAATTCCATCTTCTATCTTCTGAAAGAGAATCTGCTGGGAGTGAATCTGTTCCAAATTAAGAAAAAAAACCTTTCCTAAAAGGTTCTTGGGTAAGAGAAAGAAAAAGCTTCCAGATGGATTCAGCTTGCTGGGCTCAGGATAGGTAATGAATGAAGAACCTGCACTTGCGTGCTTATTAAACAAAACCCTTACTCTCCTGGTAAAAATTCAGATGGAAAAGGAAGTGCTATAATTCAAGAAAATATAAAAGGCTGCAGCAGACTATCCTTTTCTTTTTTTTCCAGAGAGACAGATTACTGTATTGCCTTCTTAAGATCCTGACAAGAATGATGGATTAGTTGGAGGTGAGGGGCAGGGGAATCTGAGCCTCAGCCCTTTGGACTAAAGCATCAAGTACCGTAGTTTGCATTTTTTTCAGCCCTGAACATGGGCAAAAAAACCTGGCTATCTTGAGAAACACCTTGAAATGCAAGCCTGAAAGGGTGAGTTACTTTACAATATATGCCATGTGATGCTAGTACATTATCTCTGAAAAGCTTTCCAAACTGACTAAAGGATAAATCTTTGTGGGGAAACAAAATAGCAGCCTGGGGTCTTTTATTAACAAAATAATGTTAATAAAGGGAAGGAAAATACATGTCACAAGAAGAATAAAAGCACATTTCAATGGTGAGAACAGCAACCCCTCCCCCACCATAATTAATGTATTTTCCATTTTAATTCATACCATTTCTAAATTAATGACTTAAATTTGGAGATTACTGGGAACTATTAGCATAGAGTATTTTGCAAAATGTTGTTATTCAGTCGCTAAGTCATGTCCAACTCTTCATGACTCCATGACGCATAGTATGGCCAGCCCCCCCTTGTTCTCCACTATCTCCCAGAGTTTTCCTAAAGTCACATTCATTGCGTCGATGATACTGCCTAACGATCTCATCTTCTACTGTCCTCTTCTCCTTTTTGCCTTCAGTCTTTCCCAATATCAGGGTCTTTTCCAACAAGTCCTCTCTTTTCATTTCATTAGGTGGTCAAAATATTTCAGCTTTGGTATCTGCCCTTCCAAAGAACAGTCAGGGATGATTTCCTTAAGATTGACTGATTTGATCTCTTGCAATCCAAGAGACTTTCAAGAGGCAAAGTGTTGGGGGAATAGTAAATATTGAGTTTACAATGTGGCTTCTCTCTTGCACTTATTCAGAATTAAAGACTCTGCTAGTGCAAAGTTTTCTATGTATGTTTTCTATGAGTTGCGTCAGCACTGGTTGAATAATTATGCAAAAAGGAAAAAAGGAATGTGTGTGTGTGTGTGTGTGTGTGTGAAGTTTCTTATCACCTTCACTTATAATACAACAATTGATGTCTTCTTTGTGAGCCAGCAAAGAAGCTAAAGCAATCCTAGGCTGCATTAACAGAAGGATAGAATCAAGAAAGATAGAATCAAGAAAGATGCATGTTTTGCTGTTTAACAGAACTTTACTATATTATGTGATTATAACACATTCCTGTAATAGGATCATAACAAAGTTCAAATCAATAATCCAAAGCCAATGGGGACCCCAATATTTGAAATATCTTTATTATGTATTTATTACATTTACTGTATATACTCTCACTGTCAAGCAACTCTGGTTGACTTACAGCATCATAAAAATAATATATAAAAACATTAAACCATTAAAAACATTAGTAAATATCAAAATTTTATGGACTTAATAAAAAGTAGACTTCCTTTAATTCTAACCCTTCTTTGCAGTCAATAAAACATTCACAAAAAGCAGAGGGTGGGAAAGAGAAGCTATCAAGATTTCTGGATAACCTGTCATTGTGATGGTCCAACCTAGGACATATCTGCACTTTAAGGTGCTCTTCCCTGTACACATGGTGGCTCGACTCTAAACAGATTGAGAAAATGCTTAATAAGCATTTGATAAGAAAATCTAAGTTTTTCCATGCAATACAAACTGCAGGCTACCACTAACTGCACTGGACAATACCCTTCCTGCCCACCCAGCTTTCTGTTCCAGGCAAGCCAATCACATTTTTTTTCCTGTGGGGGGCCCTCCTGGGCATATAGACTTAATTTCTTATCATGCTAATATTGTTCAGTTGCTAAATTGTGTCTTTTTGCAACCCGAGACCATAGCACAGCAACTCCTGTCCTCCAGGGTTTGCCCAAATTTATGTTCATTGTGTTGATGACACTATCATGATCATATCCACACTCAGTACTAACTTTGTGAAAGGGTGTGGCTTTGAGCATGATAGGATGCAAAAGTCTATATGCAATGTATCCAAGCTTCCCATAGATCTGGAACGTGCTTCCTAGGCAAACATTTCTCAGCCCCAGGGAAACTTTTATTTTTGCATTCTTAACTTTTTATCATATTAATGTGTGAAATTTTACATGCTGCATACTATTTTAATCACTCTGGGTGCTTCATTTTAATATTTATTATGCATGTTAATAATTGTGGTTATTTTATTGCATATTTTAATTGTAAAACTGTTAAAACATGTTTTATCCACAAATTTGCAAATCATTCTAGAAAAACATGATTTTGAAAGATGGTATAGTTTTTAAATTATACAGGTCCACAGGGGCTGCTAATGATTAATATAGTTTATGGCCTGGAGTGGAAGCCTTTTTTCATTATCACATAAAGTTTAGTATGTTTTTGTACTATAGTTCCAATGCATATTTGTACAGAAATATGGCTTACCTTATTCAAGGGTACCTGATTATAATAATAGAATAGAATGAAGCTCTGATTCATATGGGTAATATTTGAAAGGTGCAGGCCACAAATTTAGAATTTCATCTAATCACAAGTTTTAGAGGCAGGGAGGGCATCTACTGAGGATATTCCACCCTGCATTGCCTTTTCTGGAGAGCTGAGACTGGCAGAAGATAGGAGTAAATGGGGAAGATATGCAAGGAGAATGGAAGGTTCAGCTTACATAGAGAAACACATATGCAGACATTCATACAAAAGGAGAAGGAAGAGGGGGCCTGGATCCACTGTGTGGCTTGGTGCCATGAATTACTTACCCACTGGTTGGTAGGAGATCTGGATATTTTCTTATTCACTTCCCCCTTGCTATTTAACTTAAAAGTGCCAAAATTGCATTGGAGACCAACCATTCTACTAAAAAAAAGCGAGCAGTTTGAATTTTAAAAGGAAAAGAATATTATACGAAGTGCATGGAACTCTCATCCTAATAGTCCATGCAAATGATGCTGGAAGTTTATTAAAAGTAATGGTTTCTGTATCTCTTTGCTGCTGAGAAAGTGTCACCTGGAGTTTTGTAGCCCAAATATGATAGCTGAAGGCATGGTGACGGACAAAAAGAGCAGCTGTGTTTCCCATATAACTGCTTATGCTGCTGCTGCTGCTGCTGGCCAACCCAGAAAGGTTTCTGGAAACTGTCTTGTCTATGCATAGCATAGCTGACTGGAGAATTCTGGGTGTTAAAGTCCACAAGTCTGAAAGTTGCCAAGTTTGGGGACCCCTGGTTTAAGTAGAAAGAGGTTCCAGCTGAAAATATACCATGAATACCATAAAGATGCTTTCTCTCTCTCTCTCTCTCTCTTAAAAGGAAGAAAAAGAAAGAGGGAGGGATGGGAGAAAGAAAGAAAGGGAGGGAAGGGAGAAAGAGGGAAGGGAAAGCAATGTGAATGAGATATGGATGGATGGACAGATGGAGAGAGGGAGAGAGGGAAAGAAAAAGGAGAGGAAGGAAGGACCACAAACTCTGGCACTAGACGCAGCTTCAGAGGTTGCTTTGAAACAGCATAGAAATCCAGGGCTGGAAGGGACCTCAGAGGTCATCTAGTGCAACCCCGCATCAAGAGCATTGTTAAAGTGAATTTCTATCTTTTGACCCACCCAGTCATGTGACCAGCAAGCCACGCCCAGCCAGTCACATGACCAGTAAGCCACACCCACAAATTAGGCCATGCCCACAGAACCGGTTGTTAAGAAATTTGAATCCCACCCCTACTTATGACTGTTTTTCATACTTGTTACTGTCATTGCATCCCCTCCGTCATGGGATCAATATTCGGATGCTTGCCAACTGGAATGGATTTATGAGAATTAGAGTATCCTAAGGTCATATTTACCTTTTGTGACCTTTTGACAAACACAATCCACAGGGAACCAGATTCATTTAACAACCACGTCACTAACTCAACATTTGCAATGATTCACTTCACAACTGCTTGGAAAACTTTAGATCAGGCTAAGAAAGGGCCTTACAGGTAGTCTTTGACAAACAATGGCAAGAAAGGTTGAAAACGAGATAAAACACTTAATTGTCTTGCTTAGCAACAGAAATTTGGGCTCAGTTGTGGTCATAAGTCAAGAACCACCTGTAAGGCTCTTTCTTAGTTTGATTTAAAGTTTTCCAAGCAGTTTCTGTGAAAAGGAGATACATCTAAATGGACAGTACAACCTCATAAAAGTTCTCTTGAATTTATCAATATGCTTTTAGCTTTTTATATTCCCTCAGTACCTTTCAAAGCTTAATGGGCTGCATTTCTGGCAGATTTGCTGTGCACCACATGTCCAGTTATTAGGACGAAGTGATTATTTTTAAGGCAGATTTCTCAAGAGCACTCACAATATTTAAACATTTGCATCTGGGAGCCACAGAAAAATTTAAACTATAAGCCAGTGAAATGCAGCATATAGACCTTGGCAATATTTGTGGAGAATAGAATCCACTTATGCCTGCTCAAGATATGATGAACACATAAGTATCAAAGAAATCCCTCTCAGTATTACTTCCTGGAGAGTACTCAGCTTAGTGGAAATTTTGAGTGAGGAAACAAGCATTTTCCAAAAGCCTTTATTGGGAAGCTAAGTTAAAGATACGAAACCAACAACTCAGGGAAACAAGCAGACCATCTGCTGATATTTTGCTTCAGATATCTATTATGTCCCTAAAAATAAATATGGCTGAAACAAACATAGTTCTGAAAAGCCTCAAACTATCTACTAGTGGGAGGTTCCATTGAAGAACTCAATATTAGATACTTTCCATGAACTGGACTCCATTGCATCAGATGCATGAATGTGTGGAAATACTTTGAGGATTGCAATACTTATTTTTGAATATTCTGGCATCAAGTGCAATAGTATAAGCCACAAGCACATCTAGATTGCAACTTTAGTGAATGTTTCTGAATACCAGTATATGAGAATGATGTACACATTCAATTCAATGTCTTGTCCTGGGCAAGAAAATGTTCATGTATAGATGTGGAGCCAAAGTCATTTTTATTTATTGGTCATAAACCTACTTAGCTGTAACAGCATAAGGAGCTTATGTGAGGAAGCTCTATAATGGTTTTTGAATCCTGGATGCTTTCCTAGTTATATGGGTAACTTTCCTGTCAGCACCTGTGTTGCTGACCTCAGAGGTGGTTCCAGCTGTCAACACAGTCAGCCATTGGTGTGCTGTCTTGTCTTGGAGAACTCAATCATTATCTATTTAATTTATTGAGAGTTGGGAGTGATAAAAGGAGTAAAATGATGGCCAGAGCACAACTGGCAGGAAATTCAGCCCCAACCCAGGCAAGCTAAAAGTTCGTATTGAGATCTATTCTAAAGGTAGCAATGGTGCAAAAAAAATGATTTCATTATCTCATTTGCTTGTGTAGAATGGAATAAGCCTTCTACAACTGGCTAACTGAATGATCTAACCCACTCTATTTCATGGATACAATGTTTCAAATATATCTGAGCTTTTCATCTTCCTTCTGTGTTTGATCTCCATCATTGCCTGAGAAATTATTAGGAACAATCTTTTTTTCAACTACAGCCACATTTTAAGTCCAAGTGTTTTAGCACCTGAACTCAAGTGAGGATAATAAATGTCAAAAAATATTTGTAGCTAGGTATATTGAGAGTTTCCATTTCCCTCTACTGCAATAACATGCATCCATCTGCTAATAGTATTAGAGCTGCCTTTTAAAAATACTAATATGATCCAAAATTAGAAGACTGTGGTATACCAACATAAATGTTGCATCTGTTTAATATAAAACCAATAATTAAATTAGTTGTAAATCATCCAGCAACAGTTATCCTTTTGGCCTTCAGCTTGTAAAAGAATTCAACCCGATCACACATCAGAGTTGAAAACTCTTAAGCTACTCCCTCTGGCATGCTTCTAGAATTCAGACAGTGTAGTGTATCAGTAGAAGTTTTAAAGAACTCTCTTGTATAGACTTCAGAAACATTGACTGGGTGTTTTGGGATGAAGTAGAAGACCAACTGGACTAGTGTACCATTCTGATACTAACAACTAGGTCTAGACCTTTAGCAACCAAAATCCAAGCTCCAAATTATTCCAGAGGAAATTAAGCTAGCCAAATATATACCATATGTACATAGTTTTCAATATTTATTTTATAATTTTTATTTCATAAATAAGTTCAATCATATGCAAAAGTCTCCTTGTCCTTTTCCCTCAGTTATATGACTTAAGCAAGAAATCAACCAAAGGAAATATTCTATCCTTAGAGTCAAGACAATGCTATAAGGTAACTGAAATTAAAACATGAAATTATTGAATGTCTAATTATTTATATTTTTTTACTTCTTTCATCATTCATGCATTTAGTCCAGTCTTCCTCTCCACTCTGACAATACCACTCTAATACATTTGCAATAAAATGCAAGCTAAGGTATTGGGGAATAAATGCGGGGGGGAGCCACAATAGCAATTAAATAAATTATACTCATTTTGGTTCCTGTCTTTCATGAAAAGGAAAATAGATGGGGAAATTCCAGTTATTAAGAGGAGAACTGACTTCTGCACAGAAAGGTCTCGGGCTTATTGGGAGCTTGGCTACCACAGATTATGAAATGAAGGCTTTCGCCCTGCTCAATGATTCCTGAGTATATAGACTAGCAAACACATTAGATATGAGAATAATGGTCACCCAATTGAATGCTTCCCTCAGCCAACTCAACAAAACAACTGTGTAACAGAAAGGAATGTGGGAAAATGAGAGGAACAGATACCATCCCAGAGAGATTTTACAGATTTCCCAAGGTACACAAAATAGGAGTACCCCCTCAGACCTATTGTAGTGCTACGAGATACCCTTTCCTACAACCTGGCTAAATGGCTGGCACCATGCTTAAACTTCCTGACACCACCCTTGAACAACACAATCACATCATTCATACATCCATACAAAGTTTGACAAAAAGAAGGCTTAAATGTGGCTCCTGATAAGATCACGACTTCCTTTGACATAGGGTCCTTGTTTACATCCACCCTTCCCCATTTAGCACACAAAGTAATAGACAGAAAAGTAGAAAATGAGTACAACACAGATCAGAAGAACCTAACCAGGACATACTGTCAACGTACCTTCTTTACATTCAAAAAGGAAATATATGAGCAAATAAAAGGGGATGCCAAGGAGTCCAACATCAGGAGTCATTACAGAAACTGTCCTGTGTGGACTAGAACACTGTGCATTTCAAAACTACACTTCTAACTTTTGATGCCGCTACATAAATGATATGTTTGTCTTCATCAAAAGAAATGTACTGAAAAACTTTCATATCCTATTTGAACTCCATCTTCCCAGACATATAATTCACAATGGAGGAAGAAATGGCTAGACAATTACCATTTTTAGATGTGCTTATCAATAGGCAGGAAGATGGAAGCCTAGAAATCAGTTTATTGCAAGGCCACCAACACTCCATGAATTCTCAGTTTCAACAGTATCCACTATCACACAAAAAGCATTGCATCAGAACACTATATGGCAGCCTGTGTAGTTTCATTAGCAAAGCTACAGACATGGTTTGCTGGTGCTTCATGGTATTTTCAGGAGATGGCCGTAAAAGTCAATGTGTAGATCAACACTAATGTGACAAACAGCTTTCCCAGAATAAGAATCTTGGAATAGTGTCATTGGGAACAGGGAAGCAGAAATAAGGGTTTGGGAGCAGGGCAAAGAAGTAAGAGGAGTGGACAGAAGTTAAAATGCAGGGAGATCTGGGCTAATCTGAAGGTAGAATTTGGGCATATCCAGGGTTGCTTCTGGTGAATTGGTTTTGTTGCTTACTGGCAAAGTGCACATGTGCACGCAGTCACTGAACCGGTTGTTATGCCAGTGAAATCCCACCTCTGCATAAAGGATGTTATTGAAGCTTGCCTCTGCCTGGGCAACCTGGCTCATAACATGAGATGGTTCCATTGTTTCTAGTATCTGACACTTTCTCCTAGCCTTTTAATAATAATTTTAATTTTGTATTTTTTGAATGTTCTTAAATAATGTTTTTATCATTTGAATTTATGCTTTCTAGGTTCAAATTTCATAAGATGGGTAACTATACAGGTAGTACAGATTTATTGACCACAATTAAGCCCAGAGTTTAAACATCTGTAAATCAGAACAATCTTGTGAGTCTTGGTTGTTTACAAAATAAAAGCATTCAGTATGTAAAGTAAAATAAATAATCTGTGAAAAATATCATTAAATTAAAAAAGTATCATAATAACTGAGTTGAAACAGAGGCCTTCCAAATTGGTCTGAATCAAACCCAAGAATAGACTTGTATCAGATGTATAACCTGCCAGAAATAAAGAAGAAATCTCAAGAGTTTTTAAAATGGCATTTTTAATCATTTAATTATTTTAAATGATCATTTTAAAAATATACTGGGACTAGAAACCCAGACCCATTGAAATAACATTCTCTTTTTCCATCTTGTAAAAAGCCTCTAACATGATTTATGATACTGGACTTTAAAGAAATGTCTAGCCTAATTGATTATATTAATCTTCTAACCTAATAATTGTTTGGAAAGGCTCAATCTTTTCCTACAAACACTGACAATGCTAGAATGCAGTATTGCTATGGCAGAGCCCATTCCGAGAGCCACAGGCACAGCCTACATTTTAGGGGACAAATTCTTAGCTCTAGAGAGCAATAGTTCCAAGTTCAAAGATTGAAGACTGATGTGATGCTTTAGGAGATGATCCTCAGCAGACCAGGAACAGCCTGGGTCTATTTAAGTTGAATCAGTTGACACTCATATGCACTAAGGTACATAATGCTTGCTGCACATTTCCTGAAAATAAATTTTCTCTTCAAACTTTCCTGGCATTGTAAGGGAAGACAAATACTAGAACCATTTGTTCCAGCTCTTGATGAGAAAGTGCAGGAGAGAGTCCACAATGCTTTCTATGGTCCAGGTAATCATTCTGGATCACTTGTGTCTAAACTTTCAACAAACAATATTTTCTAGATTGAGATCCAGTGTACTCTCTTTTCCACACCATTAACTCTCCCCACCTTTCTTGGCAATGCCTGACATTCTAGCCCTGGATGGTCTTCTAGAGCTTTTTTCCAAGAAAAATCTGAGTCCAAAATCAAAGAATGTATTCCAGAGCAGACCAACAACTTATTTGTTCCCATCACACAAACATATTGCTCTTCTGTAGAGGAAGAGGACCAAAAAAGATATTAAACTAGTACAGTATTTCTAAAAGATGCTCCTGAATTTTTAAAGTACTCCTCATAATACTTATTGTATTTTAAGTAACACTTATTGTATTTTGACAGTCTAACGAAGAGTCATCCTTTAGCAACTGCTTGGGGTTGGCTTTCCCCCCATCTCCTTTTCATTCATTCTCTCCAGACTAGGATATGATTTACATGGAATTTTACACCAATTCTTAACACAGAAAGCCCTTCTTGCCTATACAGGATATTTTCAGTCATAGTGAAAAATATCTGGCCCTACAATTTAATTTAATGACTAGAAATGACTTCTCACACCTGCAGATCAGCAATTTGCTTTATTTTTAAATAACTGAACGTGTTGCTAGTCATCAATAGCTCATAGAAATGAACTTGAAGTAAGTCCGACATAGGAGAGATAAACTCAGACAGCAAACTGTAGAAGAGGAATTTGATAGGATCCAGAAAAACACAGGCAGCATTAATGACATTGCAGGCATCAAGATAGGAAAAATATTTTGCACTATTTGTGGCAGAAGATAGCTGCAGATGGTGTGGCTGTCATACTGCAGGACTGGAGTTGCCAGGAAATTACCATGATGGTGTTGCTGCCGCTGTTTTAAGAGACATACATATCATGCAATAATTCAATAATGCTAATAAACAACTTGGCAGGATTAATATCCTGCATGCAAAACTGCATCTATATATTCAAACTTTAGATCAGCTATTCATCTGTGGGAGCGTGCATGCTCCCACAGATGAATATTTTTGATTTTATTGACAAAATAGCAAAAAGTATTGAAAGTACTGAAAGGGTTGGGGAAAAATAGCTCAGGAAAGAAAAAAAGTGAAAGTGCAGGAAAGAAAGAGGAAAAAGAGAGAAAAATAGAAAAAATGATTTCCAACTTTCTTTGGTACAGATATAAGTAACAAATACATAAAATACTTATTCTAGGTTTAATAATTGTCTACATTTTCATAATCTCATATAGTTCTAATCTCAAAATCAATTTGTCTCTTCTTTCCGTTTCTTACAAAAAATCCAGAAATGATTACCAAGTAGAAATACAATTTGTCAAAGACTTTGTTTTCATCAAGGCTGTCAATTTTGCCATCTCTGCCAATTCTACCAGGTTCCCCATCAATTCTCCCATTTTAGGTATTTGAAGTGCTTCCACCTTTGATATTCAAAAGTCTTGCTGTATTTATCCTATATAAAAGCAAAGTTCTATAAGTTGTTTACATTTGATTGTCCATTAAGTCCCCCAAAAGTCCTGGGGTTTTGATTGTATATTCACTTTTAAAATTCTGCGTCAAAAATACATACTAGATCCTAATATATTCTAGCTTTGGTATATGTTCATCAATGACAAGAAATCTTGCTTCAGTTTGATTATATTTCCAACAATATTTCCAACAAATATTTGAAATTCCCTTATATATTTTGACAATGTATCCTGTGTCATGTACCATATATCACTTTATAAAAATTCTCTTCAAAATTATAATTCAGTGTAAATTCAACCCTTTTTCCACATACTCCCCTTCACCGACTTTACATTATATTCAAATTCTATTGCCCATTTTATCATACAATCTTTAACTTGTTCATCCTGCTTCCATTTTCAATAAATTTATATTATTAGCATAGTACAATCCTCATTTGTACAGAGCTCTACATCAAATTCAGTTTTAGCCTTTTCAAATTCATAATTCTTCTTATCCAACTTAAATCTTTTTATTAGCCTTTTCCTATACTTGAATAGTGCAAATTGTGCAAGAAATGAATTCCAGTAAATTACAAACCCAGTAAATTATAAATTACAAAGTTAAATCATATGTGGGCTGCAAAAATATAGATGATCACTAGAGGGAAGCAAAGAGTTGTGGTTTCCTGATCTTTGTAATCCTGATGTGATAACCTTACTTTTACAGCTTAGTTTTGGGAAGGGTTCGAAGAATCACATTCCAAAAAAGAAAGACCATTCTAAACTATGTAGTGACATCAGTTACATAACCTTTCTATCCCATATATACAAGCCTAGTCAAAAATAAACAACGGCATTGTTTAGAGAAGCTGTTTATTAATGCCTTCTCTGATGTGACACTCACTGGAATCGATGCAGCTTATTCTGAAGAAATATGTATAAGATTGTACTTTCTTTACAGAAAATTAACACCCAAATAACAGCATCTAGAAATCTCCTCCAGACAACCCCTTTTTATTAGGCTAACATAAAACCATTTATAGCAATGCTGTCTTGTTCTACAGGATGTTACATAATAGAGAAGAATATTTGTGGCTCAGGGTTGAAATGAGGGGTCTTTGAAGCTCTCTGAGCTTGAGTGTTCCATCACTGGAAGTTTTTAAGGAGAGTTTGGACAGCCATTTGTCTGAAATGGTATAGGGCAAGGGTCGCCAACCTTTTGGACCTCAGGGACCACCAAATTCATAATTTTAAATCCCAGGGATTTAAATCCCACTAACTGGATCTGTGGGTGTGGCCTAATTTGTGGGTGTGGCTTGGTGGTCATGTGACTGGCTGGGCATGGCTTGTATGTAAATATTGTAAATATATAAATATTGAATTTTTTATTAAAAAAGAGCGACTTTTACCCAAAATCAGGCAAAGCAGGCAGGCAGATTGAGATGCTCACAGAATCACAGAATCATTCAGAGATCTGCCATCGGCTAGCTCAGTCTGTCACATAAAATTTGCTTGCCCTGAGTCTGCACTGAATAATAGAACCTTCAGTCCTAAGGAAGGTTCGGCTGTGCTTAAAAGCAGAGCTGAAGATCTAAAGACTAGCTAGAGAGCAAGAAATTCAGTGGTTTCCTGCTTCCTGGGTAATCTAAATCTCCCTGCACAGCAGAACAGCTGATGGTTGGGGGGGGGAAGGAAAAATAGCAATTTAGCAGGCAAGTTTGCCAGGTAAGGAGTGAGTGAGTGGGGAGGGTTCCTGTGGGCGCCACAGCCTTGTGTTTCTGCACAGCCTAGATTAATTGCTTTGGGGGGGGTGCTCTGGGGGTGATATTTCTCTGCGGCCCAACAAAATTTTCTCACAGACCATCAGTGGGCCGCGGCCCACCAGTTGGCAACCGCTGATATAGGGTCTCCTGCTTGAGCAGGGGGTTGGACTGGAAGACCTCTAAGGTCCCTTCCAACTCTTATTTGGTTCTGTTCTGGTTGTGCACTGATGGTGTTATCTAGTTGGGGTAATGAAATATCTGCAAGAAAACAGCCAAGCTCAAAGAGCACCAAGGATCCCTCAACATGTTAACTGTTATGGCACAGTGCAATCTTATACATGCCTGTTCAGATACGGGCTTGAGTTCCATAAGATTTAGCCCTAGATAGCAATAGCACTTAGACTTATATACTGCTTCACAGTGCTTTACAGTCCTCTCTAAGCGGTTTACAGCATCAAGAGTATAATAGGTTTGCAGTCTTACTATAGGAGAATTAAACACCACAAATAGATTCAAATGGTATTGAAGATTGATTGATTGATTGATTATGTATCTGATGTCATTTTCAATTTTGCAGCACTTCTGAAATAAACATTCCATCATCTCCATCTGCCTCCACCTTCTGCTGATTTATCATATGTAAGCATAATATAATCAAGAAATGTGCACGTATAATTTCTATATAACATGTACAGTAGTGTTCACCATATTTTTTTTTATCAAAAATTGCTAGGAATTACTCCTAGACATTGCTCAATTAAATCCTGAGGTCCTATTTTCAGTGCTAAATTTATCACATTTTCCCAAAGGCAATGTTAACAGCCTTCAAACAAACAAACAAACAAGTGAAATTATAATGTTGGAAATTTGTTTGGTCAGTAATTTAGTGCCCTCCTTCCTCTGTCCAGGTTCAGCATCCTATTCTGGTAAAAGAGAAAAGAGAGTTTCCTGTTCTAGACCATGGAAAAGTGCTACTTAGTTTTTCCAATATATTTTTATGGAGTGGGACATTCAGTTTTGTCATGCTTTCTCCATGTTCTGACCTCACCTGAAGTAAAGATCTGGAGAGAACCTTCCAAGTTAAGAGATTTCTTCACACACGTATCTACTCACCATTCTTTAATTTTGGGTTTGGAGTTCAAAAAATAATAATGTCAAATAAAGAAATGAAAGACTTTCAATGTAATACCACACAGAGAAGAAAATTGCAGGCCTGGTTCCCAAGTGGATGCCCTTCAGATGTAATGACTAGAATTTTCATCATCTGCAGCTAGCACAGCCATGATACCCAGAAAACTCTAGGCTGAAGAAGGTCCAGGGTACAGAAAACTTTGGAAGATCATAAATCTCACTAGGGATGTTCCTACTGTCTTATCAAATTCTGCTGGCATTCCTGGTACCTACAAGTATAGCCTGCAATGTTACTTATGAGATTCCATCTCCTTTGGAAAATAGAAATGAAGATAGAAATGAATAAATAAATATGACATTTCCATCAGAGCAGTGGTGGGATTCAATTTTTTTTACTACCGGTTCTGTGGGCATGGCTTGGTGGGTGTGGTGTGGCTTGGTGGGCATGGCTTGGTGGGTGTGGCAGGGGAAGCATACTGCAAAATCCCATTCCCTCCCCACCCCACTAACCTGCTTTCCAGCTCCGTTCTCCTGTGCAGGGCAACAAAAGAAGACCCAGCCGATCAGCTGGCACTCGGGAGGCAGAGAATAGATGAGGGCAGGGCCAGTCATAGGTGGTATTGGCCAGTTCTCCGAAACTACTCAAAATTTCCACTACCAGTTCTCCATAGGCTTGGAATAGTTTTTATTCATTTGTCTTGGTTTATGACCCTATGTAATAGTTTTTATTCATTTTTCTTGGTTTATGATCTGAAGTCCTTTGTCTTATATTGGCATGGTTTAGCGCTAGAGTGAATGAAGCTGCGGGCTGTTTAAATCAAACCTGACATCCACTACTTTGTTTTCTCAGCCTGCATATTCCACACATTTCTTTCTGGTTTTGACAGAATCTATTTTCACAAAACTGCCCTAGAATAACAAGGTTTTTATTTTTTTTAGAAGGTTGTATGGATAGCCTTGTGGTGTGGCAGCTTGCCAAACAGTGAACATATTACAGAGAGAGCTCACAATTGGGTGGTTAATTTGACATGCAGAATAGAGTGATTAGGCCCTCTCTGAACATTTCAGACTCCCAGTATTATTTCTAACACTTGCTTTCACATTTAAGCTATGTCAGTAAAAAATTTGACTTCAGCCAATCTGATCTATCAAATAATCATTCTCTTTGACTCAATCAATTTACTCTGCCACAGTGTGTGATACTAATTGCACCTTTACAGATCTAAATGGATCTTATCAAACTGAGATGTATCATAGGTGAAAGAGAAAAATTTGATATTGGGAAATAAAAATGCCCAACATTACCGATGAGCAACCTCTCGTTCTTTAAAAATGCGGAGGTGAGGTTTAGCATTGCCTTGAATTTTGAGCAGTTTAGCCCTTTCCCCAGAACCTCCAGGAAATGAAGTTCTCTTAGAGAACGCTTAGAGAGAAAGCTTATGCTTATTTGGTACAACCGTATGGGCAATTAACCCTGTTTCTCCCCTCCCATATTTATCAATTCCTAGCATCTGTTGCTTTTTTCTCTGTATCTGATTATAGTTTTTTTTCATGTCTATTTTCTAGGGTCAAATATAGAAAATGATTTAATTGGCAAATTAACAAGGCTACATGACAGTTCAAAATTTTGCATTGAATGGCCTCAAAGTTTTCTATAACTTTCCTTTTGCATACCAGTACAGTATTTAGGAGTAAGGCTCACTTTAATTTTTGAATCAAAGTGAGTTATTACACATAGTCCCACTGCCCTCTTCATAGACCGGAGGTAAATGGAGAAAGGACAGTGGGGCACTTGCTTAGACTCCCCATGAGACACTGAATCCTATTGTGAAGTTCTAACACTGTGGCAGATGCCATGTTCATTATAGAAGTAAAGATTGACAAGGGACATCAAAGGCCAACTCGTCCAACTTCTTCCCCAGGAATGGGATTCCACGAATGTTTTAGAAGTGGCTTAATTGGTTTATTTATCAGTTACCAGTTACCAGGATGCCTAATTTACTATTGATGTAAATTAGGCATCCTGCTCAACTCACATATGCTGAGTAGTATACAAAATTAAATCACACTGTAACAGTTTAAGCACTTTCCTTGACTCATCACAGTGGCTAGAATGTTTGAATAACTTCTAGTCTTTTCTGTTACTACTAGTCTTCTAGCTGAATTCTGTTCAGTTACTAAATGGAGACTTCCAGTCCAATCCATTGAAGCACAACACTGTTAATGATATCACCTGGAGCCATTCTTTGGAAGATGCCTAACATTGCTTCTGGCACAATTCATACAGATGACATATAAGGCTGAAAGTATGTCCAAAGAGCAGTGAGCCACTCATAGGAGCATCACCTCTGCTCTCTTCTTTTGTTTCATTATTTGATTTTAATTGGTCTTTTTTTATGGTTGCCTCAGCCCTGGATTAACCCTTAGGCAAAATAACCGTGTGCTTAGGACACCTGGGGAAGAGGTTTACCCCCATAGTTATCATGTCCTTAACTCTTTCATTGCCCCATTCAACTTTAGTTTTCAGCATTTATCTAGTTTTAACATCTTGTCAGATAAGTAATGTAAATACCAAGAGGCACCATTGTTGGGCTGCATAGGTTATCCTTAATCTGGCTTTAATTTGCCTGCAGAATAGTCCTTTTTCATTGTTTATCTAGGAAAATAAAATATTTTAAAAAATCTGGATAATGGATGGGGCAGTACTTGGAGGTAGCAGAATAGAAAAGAAAAGAACTGGAGAAAATCACAAAATACAAACATCTGAAAATAGAAAGAGAATGGCTGTGGCCAAAGAAAACAAAGTACCAATAGAAATAGGGAACTCGGGTGCAACCCGAGTTGTTCACCAGTTGAACAACCGTCAACATTGACAAAGTCATCATCAGTCCATTGCAGAAAGCAACTTTACTTGGATCAGCTTAGAACCTGTAACAATATCTTTAACACCATCAAACAACATCTGCCTACTCCAGGTCCTTTGGGAAGGACTCCACAGGCGGCTAAAAATGACAAATTCATCTGGTTGACTCTGCAATCAACCATAATAATACCAAAAATTGCTTCCACAAAATAAATCAATATCATTTATTGATTGTTGTACTGTGTTTTAATTGTGAGCTGCCCTGAGTCCTTGCGGAGAGGGGGCGGTATATAAGTCCAATTAAATAAATTTATTGGCCTGATTGTGGTAATAACTGCAGGTTTAAAGAACATCTGGAATGCTCTATTTATTGTATGTTCTTAATCTTTTGAAGCATATAAATATAGTGTAATTCAGCTTGGTTTTCATGAAAAAATTGCCTGCATTACATGACCAATGTAATAGATTTTTGTTTTAGTGGATTTCTTGCATTTTGAAAATTTTACACCTTATTCTGAACTGCACCAAAATGTGAGGCTAGGAATACTTTAGGAGTGAGCAAAGATGAAGAAATTGACTGCCATATCTTGGCAGCTCGAAGGGCTTTTCTCCACCTCCAGGTGAAGTGTGCTTGGTAGATAATTTAGGGTTCACACTTGTCATTCATGCTCTCTATTCCCTATCCGTGCTTTCCCTGGTGGTCTAATGTCAGCATATTAAGCCTCACACCTTTTCTTCCTTGAGGAACCAAGGGAAGAAGACCTTGAAGTGTATATGATAAAGCAGAAGAACTGATGCATAAATCAGAAGGATTTTAGCATCTGATGACAAACCTAATTCCTGTCAGAAAAAAGCTGAGCTGACCCCTCCCAAACTGTCATCGAAGCTAGCCCATAAAAATCATAGCTGTCACCAAAGAATGCCTGGCCTCTCTGGAGCATGCCATCCGGGGGAATCATCTGTTATGTTCATGGCCAAATTCCCAGCCCACAAGCACATTTCTCTTGTCATTTTGTCACATCTTTCACTGCTGCATCTGTTCCAGACTCTCTACTCTTCCTAAATCACTTGTTCTCTTTTTCTTCTGGAAAAAATAAGGACACACAAGATGAGCCCTTGACTTGAGAAGGCAAGCTAACCCTTGGTTTATCATCTAGTTAATTCCATTAAAATTTACATTTTTGAATCAGCAGATTTCTGCAGTATCAAACAATTACTAAACTGGCCCAACTGAAAGAGCTAACATTTAATTTTAAGATTTTATTTTGCAACTGTTTCCTTTTCAAAAGATATTAACCAACTTTGACAGTATCACTTTCAATCTTTTGAAAGTACTGTATAAGGAGCATGGATCATACGAAAATGAGTGCAAAAATTCTTCCTAGTGTTTAAAGCACCTATACCAGAGGTGGTATTCAGCAGGTTCTGACTAGTTCTGGAGAACCGGTAGTGGAAATTTTGAGTAGTTTCAGAGAACCGGCAAATACCACCTCTGACTGGCCCTGCCCCCATCTATTCTCTGCCTCCCAAGTCCCAGCTGACAGGCTGGGTCTTCTTTTGTTGCCCTGCACAGGAGAACGGAGCTGGAAAGCAGGTTAGCGGGGTAGGGAGGGAATGGGAATTTGCAGTAACGTTCCCCTGCCACGCCCACCAAGCCACGTCCACAGAACCAGTAGTAAAAAAAATTGGAATCCCACCACTGACCTATACACCCCTTCACCATATAGAAATTATTCTGTTAAAAGTGGTTCATGTCCCTTTTGGTGAAATGGTAAGTTGGTATCTTAAGAACTTCAGAATTTATGTTGGGGTGAATTCTCATGAGCAATAATCTAGTTTGAGTGGGAGAAGTTCAGTTCAGAATCTTCCTTCATGATCTTTAAATTTATGTAAGAAAAAAATGCTCTATGAAAGACGGTTTTTAAATGTATTTTTGTTGAAATTTAAAAGTACAAAGATAAAAAACAAAAGTACAAAGATAAAAAACTAAGGAGAATAAGAAGAAAAAAAAGTAAAATGTGCAAAAAGGAGGGAAGGGGAAGGGAAAAGGGGAAAATACATTAAGTAAAAAATAGAAAGAATTAAATTTCCCCATTCATCAAGACAAATTTAAACATGTTCAAAAGCTTTTAAATATTTCAGCCAAAACTTTCATCACATATCTCATGTTTATCTATTGACAAATAATAAAACCTCATCTTTAAGTCGTAATAAATGAAAATCTATGAAGAGCTACCTGAAATAAGAAATAACATTAAAAAGTAAATCAGTTTTATAATTCTTTACACAATGCCTTGTCAGTTTGTTGAAAAATGCAAGGGGAAAAAAACCCAAAACTTTTCTTCCCATGTCTTACTTCATATCTATGAATACATCATTAAACCTTATCATTCAGACTTAGTTCACTAAAATTCTATTAAATGTTTCCAGAAACAATAAATTGAAAATTAATATTTTTAATTTGTTGCTTCTAGTAACACTTAATAGGATAATTCCCTCAAATGTCTTACAAATTATTTTTTTTATCATCATCACCTCATCTCTCAATTTTAATAACATAGCTTATCACTTTCTCCAAAAATAATACAAGTTTCCTGACCTGGTCTACCTCAAAGTCAACATTACTGCAAACTCTTCTCAAAAAATAACAAATACCTTTGCTAAACAAAATATTTAAGTTGTACAAAACATAAGATTAAAAGAACAAACCGATAGTCTTTCCTTCCTCAGATTTAAACTTAGATCTGTAAGTTACCTTCAATATAAGTATATCTTCAGCCTGAAAGCTATTAAGTTTAAAACCAACATAGGTAGAAAATAGACTAAAATTCTATTAAATGTTTCCAGAAACAATAAATTGAAAATTAATATTTTTAATTTGTTGCTTCTAGTAACACTTAATAGGATAATTCCCTCAAATGTCTTACAAATTATTTTTTTATCATCATCACCTCATCTCTCAATTTTAATAACATAGCTTATCACTTTCTCCAAAAATAATACAAGTTTCCTGACCTGGTCTACCTCAAATACCTTTGCTAAACAAAATATTTAAGTTGTACAAAACATAAGATTAAAAGAACAAACCGATAGTCTTTCCTTCCTCAGATTTAAACTTAGATCTGTAAGTTACCTTCAATATAAGTATATCTTCAGCCTGAAAGCTATTAAGTTTAAAACCAACATAGGTAGAAAATAGATAACCAATTCTTCCATTCTTCATCTTGGCTGCATGCTGGCTTCTCCTCCTGGATCTTGTCTAGCAGAGAATAAAAGTAGCCTCGTTTCTGAGCTCAAGAGCAAAATGCTGAAAGGGTCCATGACTGTAGAGAAGGCCAGTAGGGATAATGGGAAGCCAAGTGGCATGGCTGCTGCTGGAAATTGTGAGCTGTCCACTCAACCTGTGCTAGTCACTTCTTCAGATGGAGAGGAAGAATTTAATCAGTTTGTATGAAGTATAGCAAACAAGGTATGCAACACCCCTGCTACTAATTTACCAACATCTCCACATACTGGGGCTTCAAGAACCACAGATTAAAGTTGGGATAAACCTAGAATGAAATTTGTTCAGTGCACATTTGCTGTACATCTTTGAACTAATGCACAAACTGAAACCCAGTTGCTGTTCAAGGGTGTGTACTTCTGTGGATTTTTAGTTGAAGTGCAATGTTTATATTAATTAAGTTGTGTATAAATTTTCAGATGCAACTTAGGTGGGCATGGATGGTTTCCTCCCATAGGTTCTGACATTTCTCCATTCCCATCATCTTCCACACTGTGATGCCAGTGGAAAGCAACATTTTCTCAGTCAAATCACCTCACCTTCTTTATGGAAGCAATATATTTGTTGACAGCCAGCCTCTTGTTCAGTGATGGAGGGTAATGTCTGGAACTGTTCTAGCTGAGAACATCGGGTGTCCTTGAACAAAAGGGACATTTCTTATTGCTTCTTAATGATAAAACAAAAAAAGCATTGGGCTGCTAAAGACAAAACAAAACATCTGCAAGCCTGCCTTGAAAAGTAGGACATAGTGCATTAAACAAGTCTATGAGATAGGCCTTCAATAGGATTTACCTGATAGACGTGTTCTGCCTGTTAATATGAGTCTAGCATTGTTGTTTTGCTGGTACCTCACCTGGAAGTACAAAATTAACAATCCTCCAAAAAGAGAAACACAGATCTTTATCTGGATACAGTCTTTGTTTCTAGACAGCTAGTTCAATGTCATTAATTACTATATATACTATAGAAATCTGTAATTTCACAAGATATCCAGACATTGCTGTCATCCTTTAACAATCAGCCCATTTTATTTTCTTTCTTTCTCTTTCTCTCACTCCCAAATTGTAATCATTTTTTTTTTAAAGAAAGATTTTATTGCACAACCATGAAGGGGAAAAAAGTGGGGGGAGGGGGGAGAACCAGAAAAGGGTTTTATATATGATGGAAAACTGAACAAAAATATTTCAAAAATATGTGAAATCAATACCTTATATAAAGTAACGATTATTACTGGAAGTGAGTCAATGCAGTAATAAATTTTAAGCAGAACTAATAACAATAAAAATATTTCAAACTTAGGAGATAAGTATTACAACAAAGCAAAAAAGACTGAATATCTTTAAATCTTATATTAACAGAAGCCCACATTGCTGTGTGATATAAGTCCATGAAATTAGTCAGAAAGGTTTGGATCAAAAGCTGAAATACGACAGAGATCTTGTCTGCTTTAGTGCTTCATTCTTTTACAATTTTCAAGGAATTTGGTGATATTCATCATAGCTCTCTTCCACAACTTTCTCTACTCTCTTTAACCCTCTGATTTTTCCAGCCACTCATAGACTTGTTTCATAAATTTAATCATTCACCATTGAAGAAAAATCACAATTCCAGAATGTTAAAACTCAGATTTGTCCTTGAGATGCCTTGCTAGCATCTCAAGGTTGGATTTTTGGAATGGGAAACTATTTTGTCTGAAATCTGGGGAAATAACTGCTATTTAGGTCTCAGTCTCATAATATGCTTAATAGGGTCACAGGGAAAGTGGTAACATGTCATTCTAGTTAACTGGAATTAATATAGAAGCAATTAGATTATTTTTCTCAGTTGTTTCCAGCTCATGTGAACCATTTTTTCTTTTTATTAAAAACAAACTTATATATCTTGCCATGTCATCTATCTACTGAATTACTTTTTAGATGTTTTAGTAATAACCTATTTGAGTGCTAGAAGTAGAAACCTGATAAAACGTACTCTGCAGTTTCATTTTCTGATCATCAAAAATGTATAGAACCCCCTAACTTTGGTTTGGAGACAGTTCAATCTTCTTTTTAGTTATATATAACATTTCATTAAACTTCTTCCAAAAATCTGAAGCATTGGTTGTGGACCAGATGGGTGGCACATAAATTAGATAGATAGATAGATAGATAGATAGATAGATAGATAGATAGATAGATAGATAGATAGATAGTCACATCCTGCCAGAGAATGTTTCTTCAATTTACAATTTACAGTGAGTTCTTCCCAGCAACTCACTGAATATTTAGAAGATATGTACAAGGTATTTACTAGATACTTCTAATCTAAAAATTTAAGACATATTCTCTGCATGGATACTTATAAGAATCTCATGTTGCCACAGAAGAGTCTAGGCAACTTGCTGCAGGATAACTCACCATGGGACAATTCAACGCTGCATTAATCATTTCAGGTACTTATTATTCAGGTACTTATTATTGGTGACCACATTTTGTCAAAATTATTGCAACTTTTGTATTTCTGGATTGACTTTATTTTATTATTATTGGCCACAGTTCTGTGGAAATTATTTTAACTTGTATTTGTTGAATTGTCCTGCAGCCAGTTGTCCTATGGCGAGTTCTCCCACGATGAGTTGGCCATGGCGAGTTGGCTGGCACAAATCGGTCATAACAAGTTGGCCCAGTAAGTTGTCCAATTCCAGCCACAAAGATTGCCAAGAATGAATATCTAATTGTTTCTGTAAACGTAATTCTTTTCTTTTGTTTTATGGTTGATTCACTTCATCTGCTTCCAATGAAATCTGATACTATATATTCTAGAAATTACACCCTTAGATATAAAATCTGTTGGGAAGAGAAAGGGAAAATTTAGATTATTATCCCTAGATTCAACATTTTCTAGCAACCAACTGAGCTGCTTGATAGCAAGTTTTAAGCAAGGTCTGCCCCATCATCCTTTATTTTGTATAAAATATGGAGTATTTCTTTTTATTTGTTTTTACATTGATTTTAAACAAAAATTCTCAGGAATATCTATCAAAAGAATAGAAAATCAATAAATCTGTCATTATCTTTATTGCTACTATTCAGCTTTACGTTATTGGTTCCTTTGATCTTATTCCACTTTTTCATACAGTTTATTTTTTTCCAAATAGGACAGTAATTATTATTGAATAACCTGTTTATTTACATTCTTGTATGCTAATTCTTAAATTTTTAAATATCTCCTAGACTTCTTTGTGGCAACTGGGAAGAATAGCAAAATGGCCACCCAACCTGGGGGTGTAGGGGGGAATCAATGCAAATGGGATCAGTTGACACATGTTGATGAGTTGATTAAGCAAGGTAACAGATTATTGGGCCATCTGCCTTTTGCCATTTTTTTAAAGGATATTGTAGTAAAATTAATTTGATGCTTTGGAGCAGTCTAAAACAATTCATTATTGTGTACATTGCCCGTTGAAGTAAACAGGAATTGCAAAGGAATGAATTTTAACTCTGTCTAGGAAAATAGTAAAATACATTTTAAATATTTCAGAACTTTTAAATTATAATGTTTGTGAGATTAACATTGTGCTGAATATTTGTAGCAATAGATTTTTAGTATCCCAACTCTCAAAAATACCTCCCACTTTCTATATATAGTGCCATTTCACAGCCTGTTTGCTGTAGGATCAACAGCTGCTTCAATGTCATTTGAAAAAAGAAACTATTTACTGGCTACATGATCACAGCCAGGCAGTCAATCCAATGATATCACATAGCACATTTAACCAATCAGATGTGACGAGCTCATCAAGGTAAATTCAAAGGAAGGCAGGGTGGCCAAAAGGGCATTTTTCTTCCAGTTTCAAAAATAATACTCAGTCTTTCAGCTGTAAAAATTCAGATTCCTCCACCCTAACCCTAACCCCAATTGAAATAAGTAAATTGGCAGAGGCTTTCAGGTCTATTCATGTTAGCATTTGAGAAAGAAGTTAGGGAATCTTTCCAGTGGAAGGATGAGAGAGCTCTTTTTCATATGTAATTTAAAAAGAAAGGGTTTTTTTTCTGGGTTAGTGATCCTATTTTTCTCAAATATTAGTTCAATGAACTCAAAATTATATAGCAGTAGCTTTATCAGTTTCATGGTGGCAGCAACTGCTATTTTTCCTACCCATTTGGCTACCATTGCCTGCCAAATTTCTGCAAAGTGTGTGATTTTATAGTTTCTCAAGGAAATATCAGGGAAAAATCATTAAAGATTAATTTTAAATATTACTACTTTTAAGAAAGAAGAGTTGAAATGAGTTCCAGGCAGCCTTTATTTTGTAATCTTTATGAATCCTATGAAAGCAAGTACTTTTTCAGCAGAGGATATACTGTACTGTAATATGGAATTGGCTGATGAAAAAGTTAGTGCACAATATCATTTCCACTAAAGAGCATAGACAGATCTGGAGAAGAAATGGCAAGTATTACTGACATGAAATGAGTAGCCTGCAAGGTTCCAGCTTCACCTGTCCTGCCTGTTTGTTTAGAGGAAAACATCCTGATTATTCATTGTTTGTCATAAAGGGAGGGGGGGAGACTCATTGAATTTGCACATTGAATTGCAGGATTTACAATCAAGCTGCATTACAACAGAATGCACTTGTCTCAGGAACTTGAAATACATTCCTGTCATTTGAGTTCCACTTGCATCCATATGTTTGAAACTAAAATCTTCCACAGATATATCTTTAAAAAAAAACTTTGACATCTTGAATGCCATCCAAACTTTTACTCAGAACTAGTCTTGATTAAAGATAACATTTCCTTCCAGATAAACTTGATTTTTGGTGGGACTTCTTGGATGCCTCCATGTAGTCTTCTTACACAAGACAGATTGCAGTTTTCAGTTTTCTCATTTTTTGTGTGTTTTGAAAGGGTAACTGAAAAAATCAGAGCTCAGTGTTTTGAGAGTAGGAATCCTAACCCGTCCTCACCCCATCCTGTTTGCCCATCAGACTGCCTCCCATAGCTGCACCTCCGGCTCTCCTTCCATTTCCCCTCATCTGGTAGTTTTCTGAATAATCTCATCCACCTGTTAAACCCAGGAATGTCATCTTGAATTTACAGCAGAGACTGGAAACAGGAAACGCCAGAGAAAGAATTTTAATTAAAGTCCTCTAATTGAATGCATGCTTCTCCACTGGGGAAAGCAGCTGGTTGGAAAGGGCCCATGGTGGCACCAATTCTCCTCCTGTGTCGGTTTGGAAGAAATGGATGGATAGCAGCAATGGGGGGAGGGAGAAATACCAGAAGCAGTTCCCTGGGAGGACATTGCCTGGATCCACCTCAAGATGGTCAAAAGACCTTGTCCAATTTCAGCCTTAATATGATTTCCATTTGCTGTTTTCATAAGTCCTTTCTTCTGCTTCTACATAAGGGTTAGGGAGGAGGGAGGGGTGTGGGTTCAAGCAGGAACTGGGGGGATTCCGCCGAATCATTTCTATCTCTGTCCAGGTCTGGAGTGGGTCACGGCAGGGATGGTGAGGGGGATGGGGGCTCTAGGGGTAAGGGTGGGGGCTTACATCTCCACGGCAATTGGGTATGGCAGGAGATGGAGAAACAGAGGGCCGTATTGTAGCCTGGGAGCACGCCCCCACTATTTGTGAGCGGTGGCGCGCTCCGACCCTCCTGTTTCTGCCCTTCCTGGGGTATGGGAGTTCAGGTCTCTGGGCTCAGGTTGGTTTATGTGAATGCCAGGTCCGTGGTTAATAAAGCTCCCCTCATCTGTGATTTGATTGAGGAGGAGGACGCAGACCTGGCTTGCATCATGGAGACCTGGTTGGGGGTAGAGGGAGGAGTCCCCCTGTGTGAGTTATGCCCTCCAGGTTTCTGGGTGCTACACCAACCTCGAGCCCAGGGTAGGGGCGGTGGGGTGGCGGTTGTTATTAGGGAGACCCTTTGTCCGAGGGAGGTCACTGTCCCACAGATTGGCGGGTGTGAGTCTCTCCTCCTGAGGCTGGGCCCTGGGGGTCAGTTGGGCTTTTTGCTCACGTACCTTTTTCCCAGCTGCGTGACAACAGCCCTGCCCGAGCTCCTAGACGTTTTCAGGAGTGGCTGTTGAGTTCCCCAAACTTATGTTTTTGGGGGATTTCAAATTCCCTTCTCTGGGTGGGATGTCGGGTATGGAGCGGGAGTTCATGGCTTCCATGACAGCTATGGACCTGACCCAAATAATTCAGGGCCCGACCCATGGAGGGGGGCACACACTTGACCTGGTTTTCATCTCCGGACAGTGGCATAATGATCTGGGTGGGGGATTACCAACTAGCCAACCCCTGTCATGGACCAATCATTACCTCCTTCGGCTGGTCTTCCAACATCTCACCCCTCATCACTGGGATACGGAACCAACCAGGTGGTTCCATCCCAGGCATCTGATGGACCCTGAAGGGTTTCAGACGGCGCTTGGGGTGTTGCCTGTCTCCCTTACCCACAGCTCGGTCGAGGCCCTGGTGGACGCCTGGCAACGGGCTGCCTCAGAGGCCCTCGACCGTGTTGTCCCTTTGCGGCCCCTTACCCGATACAGATCTCGGTTAGCTCCTTGGTTTTCCGTGGAGCTCCGGGAGATGAAGCACTGGAGGAGGGGCCTAGAGAGCAGTTGGAGGTCCAGTCAGTCTGAATCTGACCAATCCCAGTTAAGATCCTTCACAAGGACTTATCTGGGGGCAATGGGAGTGGCGAAGCATGCTTACTTCTCCTCTCTCATTGCATCCTCAGAGAATCGCCTGGCCACCCTGTTTAGGCTCACTTGTTCCCTCCTTAACCAGGGGGCATGGGAGGACCCTTTGCAAGGGTGGGCCGAGGAATTTAGTCAGCATCTGCTGGACAAGATCACTCAGATCTGGGCCGGTCTGGACTCCGACTGGCTAGAATCTGACGAGGGAGTAATGCCGGGTCTGGTGGATACTATCTGGGATGAGTTTGAGCCTGTGACTCCAGATGAAGTGGACAGGATCATGTGGAGGCTGAGTTCCACCACGTGTTTATTGGACCCGTGTCCCTCCTGGCTGGTTTACAGGAGGTTACATGTAGCTGGCTCCAGGCAGTGGTCAATGCTTCATTGAGTGAGGGATCCTTCCCTGCCGCCTTGAAGGAGGTGGTGTTGAGGCCCCTCCTTAAGAAGCCTGCCTTGGACCCAGCCATTTTGAATAACTTTTGTCCTGTCTCCAACCTTCACTTTATGGCAAAGGTTGTTGAGAGTGTGGTGGCTCATCAGCTTCTGGGGTTCCTGGAGGAAGCTGATTACCTGGATCCATACCAATCGGGTTTCAGGCCCGGGTACAGCATGGAGATGGCATTGGTCGCACTGATGGATGATCTCTGGAGGGCCCGTGACAGGGGATATTCGTCTGTCCTAGTCCTATTAGACCTCTCAGCAGCTTTTGATACCATCGACCATGGTATCTTATTGCAGTGCCTCAGGGGGTTGGGGGTGGGAGGCACCATTTTGCAGTGGTTCTCCTCCTACCTCTTGGGTCGTTCACAATCGGTGGTGACAGGAAGGCAGAGGTCATCCCCGAGACCCCTCGCTTGCGGGGTTCCTCAGGGGTCAGTCCACTCTCCCCTCCTGTTCAACATCTATATGAAGCCGCTGGGTGAGATCATCAGTGGTTTTGGGGTGAGGTATCATCAGTATGCTGATGATACCCAGCTTTTTATCTCCACCCCAAACCAACTCAGTGCTGCCTTCACCATGATGTCTCATTGCCTGGAAGCGGTGCAGATCTGGATGGGATGGAACAGGCTCCAGCTCAACCCGGCCAAGACCAAGTGGCTGTGCGTATCGGCATCTCGGATGATCCAGTATGTTCCATCGTTATGCATGGGGGGAGAGGTGTTGCCCCCCATGGATAGGGTGCACAACTTGGGTGTCCTCCTGGATACACAGCTCAGTTTGGAGGAGCAGGTGGGAGCCATGACCAGGGGGGCACGTGCCCAGGTTCGCCTGGTGCACCAGTTGCTCCCCTATCTGGAACAAGATGCCTTGCGTACAGTTACTCATGCGCTCGTTGCTTCCCGAATCAACTACTGCAATGTTCTCTATATGGGGCTGCCCTTGCGGACCACGCGGAAGCTTCAACTGGTGCAGAATGCAGCCGTGTGGGTTGTGATGGGAGTATCCCAATACTCCCATATTACACCCCTCCTGCGTGAACTGCATTGGTTGCCAGTTGCCCTCTGGGTGAGATTCAAGGTGCTGGTACTTACCTATAAAACCCTGCATGGCTTGTGGCCAGGGTACTTGTGGGAACGTCTCTTGCCAGCATCAATTGCCCATCGCCCTGTGCACTGCCACAGACAGGGCCTCCTTGGGGTGCCATTGGCCAGACAGTGTCGGCTGGTGACCCCCGGGGTAGGGCCTTTTCTGTGGGAGCGCCCACCCTGTGGAATCAGTTGCTCCTGGAGCTGCGGTTGGCCCCTGACCTCCGCTCCTTCCGCCGCGGCCTGAAGATGTGGTTATTCGAACAGGTTGGCCTGGACTGAGGGGGGGTGGGTTGTTTTTTAGATGTTTTAATGTTAATATCTTTTGTGGGTTTTAGACTTTGTTTGGCTTGAATTTAATAACTTTTAATTAATTTTTAATTTTTGTATTGTGGGTTTTATGATGTGAGCTGCCCTGAGTCCTTCGGGAGATAGGGCAGCATACAAGTCCAAGCAAGCAAGCAAGCAAGCAACAAACAAACAAACAAACAAATAAATAACATTTGACCATAGGCCAACATATATCCAGCTGAAAATATACCAGGATCCTAATATTAAATAACATTGGGCTGACAACATGGAGGAATCCTCATAAAGATTTGTCAACTGGTAAGAGTGTATTTCAATTGTGACCACCAATTCTTAGGTGTGGCCTGCAAAATATTGGAAGGCAAATCTATCACATGATCCAATAATGTTTATATTTGACTAAGGAATGTTAACAATCATTTGATGAAAAATCAAATTTTCAAGAGAGGCAAAAGGAACCTTTTCAGAAGCAATATACACCAGAAGGCTGGATCTGGCTCAGGAAGGTTGTAGTGTTCTTGCTTCTGCCTAGACACAGAAAGCTGAACTAAATGGGTCTCATCCAACCTGTAGTATTCAACCATTTGTCATTAAATAGCATTGGCTACTGGTCATTATTTAATTGTATTACTAAATTTTGCAAGGTTCTCAGAGTCCTGTTTCATGTAAGCTATGCAAGAACAGCATTTTCAGAACCATGCTGGAATCAGTTGGATGAGAAGTCAATCAGTATCATTTTAGTAAGACTTACACCCACATAAGTATGGGGAGAATTGCTACAATTATTGAATTATACTTTCCGATGTGCAATCCCGTGCAATAAAGAGGCTGTAATTATAATGGCTAGTTATAGGATCCAGGTTAATGCTATGTCCGTTTTTTTTTACCCTCTTCCAAGTTCTGAGGTGATGCCATCAAGTGATGCTGCTATCGCTGATGGAAGTTGCAGTCTTTTGGCATGGGATAGGATTCTCGAGGTAAAGCTGGTGTGGAATCAAAAGAGAGCTTGGTTCAGTGGTACTCATATGAGAAAGTTTATCTGTATCAGGTCCACAAGTTTGAATGTTTTCAATTCAGAGGCTATAGGCAATCCTATACCACAAAAAAGTATTCACATTCTGATGGGAATTGGAGGCACGGAAACTAAGAGCAGCATATTTGTCTGCCTAGAAAGGAAACAGAGAATGAAGGATTTTGACTTCAATCTCTATGACAAGTTCTTACAATCCAGACAGCTTTTGTCTGAACAAAAATGGTTTTTATGGATTTCCCAAAAAGCAGAGGTTGGGGCATGGAGAAGCAAAAACAAAGAAAATCTAAGTTCAAAAGATCAGGTTTCGTTTTCATTGATGTTAGACTTGTAAGAGGTGCTCCATCAATCACAGTTGCCTAAAAAACCCCATTAATGGCTCCGAATGTTGGAGTTTTCCATATGGTTTATCTTTGCAACATTTGGGCTTTTTCACTTGAACCAGCGTGTGAATCCGTCAGTGTCAGAACCAGATGCTGGGCTTCAGCTCCCCTTCCCATGTTCTTAGCAATCGTCAAAAGAAATTGAGGAAGAAAAGAAGTTCATGGAATTGAGGGAACTGAGAGGTTCATATGATAAAGCACCGCTCTGTTTAGATGAGTATGTAGCTTTCAGAATGTCTGCCTTCAGAAGATTCAGCAGGCCCACAGTCCTGCTTAGGAAACTAAATTACAAATCAGTCCTGCCCAATTAATTGACAATAATCTCACCAAGGTGCCATCAGGATTATTGAGCCAATAATCTTGGTGCTGTTTAAAAAAAATATGGGAATTTTTTGGTCTAGTGGTTAAGGCACCAGGCTAGAAAGTGAGAGACAGTGAGTTCAAGTCCCACCTTAGCCATGAAAGCCAGCTGCGTGACTTTGGGCTAATCACACTCTCAGCCAAATCCACCTCACTGGGTGGCTGTGGGGAAAAGGAGGAAGGGGTACTGGGTATGTTCACCACCTTCGTGTGTGTATGTGCATGCGTGTGTGTGTGTGTGTGCGTGTGTGTGTCTGCATGTGTGATGTTTAACACATCCCATATGTATATAGCTAATTAGTAGCCAGGTTTGAAGCAAAAGTGAAACAAATTTATGCCCTACCAATTTTGTTGCCAAATGTGTAAGAAACTGCTGCTATTCACAGTATTCTCTAACTTGGTAGGTTTCAGTCTCTTAGATTTGCATGTAGCGTCAGAT
>CM019149.1:195792212-195825917 GCA_009733165.1 Naja naja
TATTAGTCTTTTTAATACTGTTTAAATGCTGATTGTTCCTTCCTGCCCCAGACCCAAACAAACAGACTTTTGTCAAGTAATCTGTGCAATGGTTCTGCAATGGTTGCCTTCTGAGGTAGGAACATGTGATAAAAGTTAATGAGCCCAAGGAAGGCTTGCAAATCTGTTTTGCATTTTGGTCTAGGGGCTTCTTTGATTGCTTGAACCTTGGCATCTGTAGGGTGGATGCCATGCTTGTCAATCATAGCCCAAGAACTCAACCTTGTCAGTTCTAAGAGTGCATTTTTCTTCCTTGACTTTTAACCCCACTTTCTTGAATCTGGTAAGGACTTCTCTGAGTCTCTCTTGTAATTGAGTGTCATTTTCAGCAGAGATTAACACATCATCAAAGTAAGGCACCTGGCAGTCCTTGGAGCATCCTTTCCATAAGGCTTTGAAGATGCCTGGTGCCACGCTTACTCCAAACTGTAACCTTTTACATTTGAAGGCACCTCTATGAGTCACAATGGTTTGGGCCTCTGCAGTGGCATCATCAACTGTTAGTTGTTGATATGCCTGCCAGATCCAATTTGGCAAAGACTGTACCCCTGCCAAGTGAATGTAATAAATGATGCACCACTGGAACTGGATATGTGCTCTGCTGAAGCGCATGGTTCAATGTCCCCTTATAGTCTCCACAGATTCTACTGACCCATCAGTCTTGACTGGTGTGACTATGGGTGTCTCCCATCTGGAGTGGTCAGTGGGCTCTAAAACTCCTTGAGCTATTAGTTTATCTAATTGTGCATCAATTTTTTTCCTTTAAGGCAAATGGGACCCTTCTGGGCTTTAAACGAATTGGGGGCACCTTGGGATCTAGGTTGAAAGTGATAGGGTCCCCATATACTTGCCCAATCCGTCGCTGAAGACCTCTGGAAACTCAGACTTCAAGGCCTCCTCCCATTCAGTGTTGCTCACGTGATTGATGCCAGTCACCTCGATGCCTAGTGGATTGAACCACTCAAGTCCCAGCAAGCTTGGGCGGTCCTTGTCCACGATGGTCAGGGGCAAACGTTTGGTGTGGCCTTTGAACTTCACGTTGAATTCTCTTGTTCCAACTACTGGAATCTTGTTCCCTTGGTAGTCTTTAAGAGTCAGTGCTTGCTTCTGGAAATGCTTCTTCTGAATGTTGGGAAGTAGCCTGTGAATAGTGTCCCATGACACCATAGATAAATAGGAGCCTGAGTCCACTTCCATTTGGCAAGGCCTTCCTTCAATAAGTACCTTCACATGTACTTTTCTGCTTCTTAAGGGTGAAGAATGACCAATAGTGACTGTTTGATGAGTTTCATTCTTCCCATTTGCTTCTGTGTTGCCCCATTTTCTCACTGAAGTTGTTATGCTTGAATTCTTTGTCAGGAAACTTCTTTCTGCTTGGTGGAGTTCTGGATGATTTGCAGACTCTTGCTAGGTGACCTCTTTTTTCACAACGGAGGCAGATGGTATCAAAAAACTTGCATTCAGTGCGGGGTCCCCCACAACCTCTGCAATAAAAGTCTTGCCTCTTTCTTCCAAGGTCTTTCCTTTTCTTCTCCATTCTGAGTCTATAAATTCCTTCCTCCACCTCACTACAGTCTGAATCAGAATCTATTTGCTCGAATGGGTTGTTGTGGATTTTTCCACATCAGGATGGCTTGTGGCCTTGTTAATTTTCTTCATGGCTGCTGCTGAGGACTTGGTAGCTTCGCTGAAGAAGCTTCTTCTATGGCCTCCTTAAGCGGATCTTAGGTTTCATTAATAATTTGCTCTGCAAAACCTTGTCTTTTAGGCCTAGAACAAATCGATCGCGATGGCCTCTTCAAGTTGATAAACTCACATGCACCCCAATGTCCCTTAAACTTGCCACGAAGTCATTAACGCTGCTTTCCCTTGATCCCGACGGTAGAATTCGTGGTTCTTAATGAGGCACGATACTTGTGGTGCGAATGGGCTCTTAATAACTTTTCTAAATCGGCCAGTCCATTACCTTCACGTCTGCAGCTCCCGCCAATGCCTTCGCCATCTTGAAAACGCCGGACCGCAGGGTGAGAAAGACCGCCTCTTCCGCTTGTCGGAAATGTCGGCGAGATCGTTTTCCTCCAAATACATTTGGAAATGATCTGCATACGAGTCCCAGTCTTCTGCCGTCGATCGAACGGGGCTGGGGGGTGTTCACAGCCATCTCTCTCAGCTTCTTTTCTCCTCTTTCTTCGGAAGGATCCCACCTTCGTCGCCAGTGTTAGATTTGCATGAAGAGTCAGACGCGGAGTGCTTCAGTGAAGAGTTTATTAGTGACTACAGCTCATAACAGACCCAATTTGGCTGGGCTGCGGCTGCTACTTATAGCCAGCAGCTGCGGTTGCCAGCCAATCAGAGTGCAGGTTTTTCCGACTTTTAAACCAATCATATTTGACATTTTACAAGAACAGTTCAAACTAAACCAATGACATTCAAACCTGCATACATAACACAGTCAATATCTACAGCACTTGGACCGTAGCCTCAGATTTATCAGTTCAAACTTTTTCACCAATTCAACACTTGTACACTATTCTGGGATGTTTACCCTTGAGAAGAGAAAACTGAAAAGGATATAATAGCTTCAAATATCTGAAAGGTTGTCAGACAGAAAAAGCTCAAGTCCTGCTTTCTGGTGTTGCACGGACTGTTACAGAATAATGAGTTTCAGGAAAACAAAGTCTTGTTTAATACAAAGACAATATTCTGTACAAATAAGAGAATTTCTTGTACAAAGAACAAATAGAATATTTCAGGATATGCTCAGGGATTGTTGTGGTATTCTATTTTTTTCAAATGTTTCTTAATATTTCTTCTAATATGTTTCACCAAAGGCAACAATATTGTGTGCCAAACTTTCAATGTATTGAAAAAGGAGCTCATTACCTAGACATGACCATGTTATCAATCAGTCAGGTATTTCTAGAATCAAATTAAATCAGGCATTATTAGGAGCAACACTTGACATGCAATTTGCACTGCAGCCAGTAGAATCTCAAAATGTTCCCTATTCATATTGTATGCATTTTTATGATACTTCAAAGAATGCACAAGAACAACAACATATTCTTTCTGTGCATGTTGAGTAAATGTCAATAGAACAAATTATATTGACACATACTGTATGTCGTTCCTTGTCAGTGTTGCAGAAATAACAATTTATTTAAACTTGTACAATATCTGATCATGGCTCATTTATTATTTACTTGCAAATTGGAAATTCCTCTTCATTTTTTTTTAAAATGGCCTTTTGATACTTCCTGCATAAGCCATAATAATTTTAAAAAGCAAATGTCTACAGAGTTTCAAAAACGATTAAAGGCTCATGTCTATGTTGAGCAGGAAACACCAAAGAACAGTGATTTTGTATATTGTTCATCAGGAAAAAATGGGACAGTGTAAGAAAAAAAAAAGTTAAAGGACATTAAAAAAATATTATCTAACATTTGCTCCTTATTCCCCTGCTATGCTTCCTAAGAAATTGCAAAGTAGTAGTAACTGTAAGCTTATTTTCTACTAAAGCAAATTTGTATGAATATTCTGCAAAATCCTGGAGAATAACCAGGGGAAAAAATGGCATCTCACTTAAAGCTGTAATCCTTTTGTGGTTTTTTGCCCCAGCAATTCAAGATATTACAACATGTATGCAACATCTGAAGAATAAATGTAAGCTTTCAAGTGTGTTATTCAAAGCTTAACAAAAAAGATAAGGAGTTAATGGAAAACCATAAAAAGTCCCTTTTCTCTCTAAGTGAATGTGTTGTTTGGAGAACAAATAAACAAGTTCAATTCCTGAATGTGAAAAAATACATGTTGTAGACCTTTAAAAAAAACTGTGGGTAGTAAAAATTATCTAGCATACTTACTAAGTGATGAGAAACTATCATGAACTTAATACATAATTAAACTGAATGTACTTGTTGCAAGAGAGGAGGAGGGAGGGAGGGAGAGGGAGAGAGAAAGGTGGGGGCTGCTTTCCAAGAGCATGTTTCTCCTTTTCTCATCCAGGGAGGTATAATATTCTGCCTTTTTAATATTTCCTAGAATATTTCATTCTTCTAGAAGAGGGGTGGGTGCTAACTTTCTACAACAGGTATGGATATTTGCAATGTTATTCATGAAGTCAAGCAGAATAAAACAATTGCTAATTATTGATGGCACACAATCTTCCCTACTCGAATTAGCAAAACGAACTTTTGTCTTGGAATCTTGGCTGAATACAATATAAATTGCAGTCAAACAGACTTGTCTTTAGAGAGTATTAAGATGCCAAAATCAACTTTCTCTAGGCAGTTTCACTCAGGTAAAAAGACAATAATTTGCCTGGGGCTGAGAATACTTGGTGATGTATCTCAGAAAAATAAATTGTTTTGAATTGTTGGGTCTCACTTGAATTGAATTCTTGAGGATAAAGTTAATGGTTTAAAAATTACCATTGATAATGCCTATATTGATAATGCCTAGGATATTTGACTGTATATTCCAGTGGTGGGATTCAAAAAAATTTTTACTACCGGTTCTGTGGGTGTGGCTTGGTGGGCGTGGCTTGGGACTCGGGAGGCAGAGAATAGATGGGGGCAGGGCCAGTCAGGGGTGGCATTTGCCAGTTCTCCGAACCACTCAAAATTTCCACTACCAGTTCTCTAGAACTGGTCAGAACCTGCTGAATACCACCTCTGGTATATTCTTAACATTTATTTTTCAGAGGGAGATTTATTTATTTATTTATTTATTTATTTATTTATTTATTTATTGAAGGACTTTTCCCACATTTTCATATAGAAAGCTTCAGTTAGGAAAGAAGATTCTAATTTTCTAAAGTTAAGTTAATGCTGAAAATTTTTCTTAGTGTAGTGAATGATAAAGGTTTCCTACTTGTCCTCATGAGCCATTTGACCTTTTCCTTTATAAATTAGCATATTTGGTATATCTTGAGTATCGGATGAGATTAGGCTCCAATTACCTTGACGTATATGAAATTTTCCCTTCTATTACGGTACCAACAAGGTAGGTGTCAATCAGATGAAATGTTATTAATGTGACAGAAGATACTCTTTTTTCATCTCTTTCAATAGTGACAAGGTAGTTGTGCTACCTTGTAGCATATCAACTCCAGCCTGATCTTTATGATCATTTTTAATTTTAAGAATTCCAATATTTTTTTTATTTTAAGAGTTCCACTACAGAAATATTTACCATAAAAAGTACAGAGTAGCAGTATCTTCAATAATGTATCTTTTGACATTTAGATATTTGCCAGTCCTCAGTGCTCCAGAACACTCTCATATTAAAGAGGTTTAATATGTTCTATATAAAACAATATTCACAATACTGATATAAAAATGGTTAGGAGAACACAACAAGATAATTGTTTGGGAGCACAGGATGACATGCAATAAAGAACTAGAGTGATTATCACCACAAACATTTTAAAGAAAGACCATTTAGCACCTACTTTTATATTTATTTAAAATACATTGGTTTTGGTTTTGCTGGAAACTTGTTTAAAAAAGAAATGGGTGGGTTTAGCTCATTGTAACTCAGCATGCAGTTCCTATGGTGAAGAAATCATACACTGCAGTTGCTCAGTTTGAGAAATACATTATTTTACTATTTTTTCTGAAAGACTCATTGATTTTGTGAGTACGTCCTTATAAGTATACATTTACAGTTTGGAAATTGTTGAAATCAACCTAAATGGAGAGAAACATTTTCCCCCCTCACAATTGCACAATGACATGCATTCTCAGTGTTACTCTGGGATCTCATAGATAGGTTTGGATGTGTATCTTAATCATATATGATTTTTATACTACTAAATACACTCAATTTAATAGTAATTTTCTTGTTTGTGAGCCATATGCAAAACAAATGTGATTCTCTCTCTGTTTATATGTGTGTTTTGTTTAATGTATAGGGTGGATTGCTTGTTCTTTTTGCTGTTGGAAAAGATGAAAATAAAATGTTTGTTATGATTTCAAAAGGGCCTTGGTGGCTCAGGCTGTTAAATGCCTGCATTTAAGTTCCAGCTGCCTACAATTACTGTAGGCTCGAATCCCACCAGGCTCAAGGTTGACTCAGCCTTCCATCCTCTCGGGGTAGGTAAATTGAGGACCCAAGATTGTTGAGGGCAATAAGCTGACTTTGTAAAAATGCCACTTAGTAATATGCAGTTATATACATTGGAATGAAGGCTATTGCTGAGCACACTGGGTTGTATCCCAAAAATTGTAAGCCGCCCTGAGTCTTCGGAGAAGGGCGGCATATAAATCTAATTAAAAATAAAAATAAAATAAAATAAAAGCATATTTGAATGGATAACCATCATCTCTTTCAACAGTGACTCCATAATTGCTATATTTCCACAGCAGCGCAAATTAGAGGATTATTTCCCACTGTGAGACAGTTGGCAGCCCAAACGGGAAACACTTGAGCAGCAGGTGGCTCAGAAATGTTGCCATGATGCCAATAGTGTGAGGAGTTCTAGTGTTGCATCAACCCTGCACAGCAAAGTATGGATTGAGCCCCTCAGGGGAGGAGGAGGGGAAGGCAATTGCTTTCCCCAGCTAGGCAGGTCAGCTGGGTTTCTTTCTCTCCTGCTCAGTTGTGCCAGTAAGGCAGAAAGGGACTCTGTATAACTGCAGGGCTTGGGAAACTGAAAGTTCAGCTTTCTACAATATGCATTGCATGGCACTGGCATGTGTGCAGAAGATATATACAGCAACAACAATATATAGCTCAGTCTAAACATCTGACTTGGCTGTTTCAAAAGCAGGGTCCAGCTGAAGGCATACAGTAAGCACATATCTGCATATCTCTAGATGGTTTTAGAACATAGAATAATAGGGCTGAAAATGACCTTGGAGAACTTCTAGCCCAGAGGTGGTATTCAGCAGGTTCTGACCAGTTCTGGAGAACCGGTAGCAGAAATTTTGAGTAGCTCAGAGAACTGGTAGCAGAAATTTTGAATACTTTGGAATACCACCTCTGACCCCATCTATTCCCACCTGGAATACCACCTGTCCCCATCTATTCTCTGCCTCCCGAGTCCCAGCTGATCGGCTGGGTCTTCTTTTGTTGCCCTGCATAGGAGAACAGAGCTAGAAAGCAGGTTAGTGGGTTGGGGAGGGAATGCAGATTTTACAGTATCCTTCCCCTGCCGTGCCCACCAAGCCACGCCCACCAAGCCACGCCCACAGAACCGATAGTAAAAATTTTTGAATCCCACCACTGTTCTAGTCAACCCTCTGCCCAAGCAGGAGATACTATACCATTTCGGACAAATGGCTGTGCAGCTGCTTCTTAAAAACTCCAGTTACGAAGCACCAGCAACTTCTGGAAGCAAACTGTTCCCCTGATTAATTGTTCCATAGGGAAATTTCTCCTTTATTCTAGGGTGGATCTCTCTTTAATGATCTTCCACCCGTTACTTCTTGTTCTGCCCTTTACGTTTCCATTAAGAATCAACAGTAGCACCTTTTCTTAGTGTTTCATAGATTGAATGAAACTGCAGACTTAGCCATCAAGAAAAGAAATAGGGAAACATATTATTTTTAGGCCTTTAAAAGTAAATTTAAAAAAAAGCTGGATGCACTTCATATATAGGCAGTCCTCATCTTTTCACCATTTGTTTAGCAACTGTCAAAAGTTATGACAGTGCTGAAAAAAATGACTTGCAACCAATTCTCACACAACTGTTGCAGCATCCCCATAGTTATTTGATCCGAATCCGATTTGGCAACCCAGAGTCACATGATTGTCATTTGCGACCTTCCCAGCCAGCTTCTAAGAAGCAAAATCAACGGGGGAAGCTGGATCCACATAATAAGCATTCATTTAACAACCATGGTAATCAAGGTCATAAAATTGGGGGTGTCTCACTTAATGACCACTGTACTTAGCAACCAATTTCCAGCCCCAATTATAATCATACGTTGAGGACTACCATTCATTCATTTTACGGTATCTCAAAAATACGGTTATTAGAAGAGGAACAGCAAGTACAGCGTAACGTCAGGGTTCCAGGTAACACCCCAACCAAGTAAGACTCTGAGGCAGGCATTTCCTCAAAGTTCCATTTTATTAGAGATGTCATATTGGCACATCTGGGAAAACCCAAATCTGAAAGCCCCCCCAGGTTTTCCCCACCCAAACGAAAGTCAAACCCACATCCATCACATGGTCCAATCAATCCACCATCCCAACTGGAGATGACTCCCAGTCATGCCTCTCCAGGTGCAGGCTGAACGCCCTTGACTCTCAGAGAAAAGAATGTTGTTGTGGCCATATATATCTCACTCCAACTCCATCTAAACCCTCCCATTTTCCCACAGCATGCCCATCCACTAAGTGTGGCAGCCCTGAAGTTCCAAAGTAAAAGATGGCTTCCAGGACTGACAAGTAATGTTTTTCAACCTCCCCTCAAATATTAATTTTTTGGGAGCACTTGTTTATAAATATTTCATACAGCAAAAAAAAGTTGCAGTTAAGATTTTCAGATGGCTAATTCAATATATTATTGATGTCTATTTCACTAAAGATGTCCATGAAGTACTGAATTGCTCACAATCTGATCTGGCTCAACATAGGTGAAAACGTGCAGCAAAATTCTGAGGATGGAAAATTGTTTCTGTATTTTAAAAATGCATCAGGCTGTTAATAAATAACTAGCTGATAACTAGCATTGTGCTGGAAATTGATTTACTTTTTCTAATCTTGCTATCCAATGAGATGTTGGAGTTCATTTGTGGCAAGATAAAGAAATGAATGTGAAATGGTGGAAGCTAATGCTGAGCAGGGTCAAAGTTGCTAAGAAAAGGAACGGGCAACGTTCAAATGGGAGCAGAGTTGCCTCGTTCTGTTGTCACTACAGAAATGTACAGGAGTTAATGATGTTTTCTGCTTTTGTTCAGGTTCTGGCCATGCTTTCAGAAAACTGCAGTGGAGTTGAGAAGCCAACAGAAGACTTAATGCCTGGATGGATTCTGTGGTGGGAATGTTATATACAGCTTTGGTTCACTGAAATGTTCATGGCTTCTGTTTCCCTTCTGGGCCTGGGAGAAGCATTAGAGCAAGTATTTGGACATCATAAATAACTTGGTTCTATTTGAGTTGTTAAAATGTTGGCAAAAATGAAAAATGGTAGCTGAAAACTGAATTAAAAATCTCCCAGTAGTGCCATTGTGGAAGCAAATGATGAGGGGGAAATTCAGATATTACAGCTGCATATATGGCAAGAATTTCTGGGTGTTATACTCAATTTTAACTGAAGATATACAGTGACATATACAGGAGGCTCAATGGAGTCTTTATTCATCTTGCCATGTCACAGAGCAAGTAAAGAGGGCCCCTTTGCCTTTTTTCTGCACATACCAAATTGGTCCCAAGCACACTTTGCAGGAACTGGAACATCCTAATTTTGAAATATCCAAAGCAATTAGGAAGCTATATACCTAGCAAACTAAAAAATGTTGCTGCTAAGGGGTTTTCTCTTGAATTAAGCTTACATCAAGGCTGCATTTTTCAGACGGTTGAATGTTGAGATCAAAACAGACACTGCAGTCAACAGATCTAGCTGTAAAATCATACTATCTGAAACACACTTTTGTTTCAGAAGCCAATAACGATTGCCCCCCATGGCTATGCTACCTCAAGTGTGTGGTTATTCTGATTCTTGAATTCTCTTCTTTGGATGGCCTACACAGAGATGTCAGTGTACTAATTCAGGATGTTAGCCTAGCTGTTTTTTGAATGTTTACAATAGTTTAACAATTCTAGTTCGGTCGAATACTGTATGAATATTTTCTATTTTGCATGTTGGAAAGGTGTGGGAATGTAACTGAGTAAATGTAGCTTATGACCACCCTGTAAAATAGCATAATGTTCCTGTAGTTTTCATTTCATTGGCTGCTGTGAAAAAGCCCTACATAAATTTGAATCTGAACAAGAAATCATAACAAGCAGGGACCAAAGTGCTTTCATTGCTTGCAAAGTTACTAAAATGTGAAAGAAAAAGAAGTCACAAACTTTTTTTCTTGGTAAATTTCTTCTATTTCTAGTTTTTGTTGCTGCCCTGTTCAAAAAATATCAAAGATTCTATGTTCTTGGGGAAAAATCAGCCTTATTATTACTTTATTATTGTTATTGCCAAGATCCTCAGCTTCTTTCCAGTTGTTCCTCTTTTTTTTTTTAACAGATTGGTCTTGGAAACCTATGCATGGAAATCAGGCAAACTTCCACTACTCGGTGGCCTTCCTTAAAACAAGTCACCCAACTGTTAGTGCCAAGATAGATCAGACCAAAAACTACATCTGGACATTCTTTCATAATATTTATTTGTCTACCATAGAGACCACTAGTACAGAGTGGGCTTCCCTTGCTGGCTTTGAGGATAGGGTTCTTCTCTGTCTATATTGCTTTTTATGTGGTTCTGTCTGAATTTTGGTGGGTAAAAATATACAATGCAGATTTGCTGATTTTTTTTCATTTAGGAATGGCTTACATTAAAAGGCAAAGTTTTAAAATAACCGAAAGTATCACATCTTTTAATGTGAGGAAACAAGTATGGAAAATAGACAGGATCTATCTGGGGCCCAGTTCCATAATTATATTAAGGCTACTTTTTCAAAAAAAAGGAAGTACCAGTACAATGAATACATAGATTGGTGTTTCTCAACCTTGGCAACTTTGAAATGTGTAGACTTCAACTCCCAAAATTCACCAAGCAGCATGCTACTTGGAAATTCTGGAAGTTGAAGTCCATACACTTAAAGTTGCCAAGGTTGAGAAACATTGGTATAAATATATAGGATAAATACTGTGCTCTAAAATTTGGTTAGAAACCAGCTAGCCTACCTAAAAGCATGTACCAGTGGTAGCTTTCAACTATCAGTTAATTTGCAGGCCTGGAGAAAACTGGGCTCATCTCACTGTGAACAGTTATTGCCATTTTGGTTTTATAGTATATCAATTTCATTTCCTGACAGACAAAGCACAAAAAGGGCAAAAGTTTATTTTGTATAAGATCTATGCTTGGCACCTAGAAACAGAGTTCTCTGCATAAGGCAAATCTTTATACACTTTCTTTCTTAATATATATTTTACATACACTTTTATCACCCTCTTTAATATTCATAATATTGTACTCCCCTCCCTCCCACAAATGCTAGAAACATATTAAATACATTTATCTACAACACATCAAAACAACCTCTCTACTGCAGTTCCTGTATTCACGTTATTTGGCAATTTTATTTTCACACTTTAACTTAAAAGATCACTTTACTCTTTTTTTGTTGAGCATCATTTGCTTACTTACTTTCCAACAGATTAAGAAAAAAATAATATTAGAAGAGAGAAATATTTGAGAAAGGCACTTATTTCTTGGCTAATTCAGCAGACAGAACAGGCCTTCTTTGCAATGAGGCTTCTGCTTGTCCACTCAACAAAACCCCTGATTAAGATAAATTCTTCCTTTATAACTACCTCCTGGGGAAGATAAACGTTTTGCACATGGCTTGCCTTTTTTAGGGGGGGGATTTTATATAAGCCCCTGAATGTTCAGTTGAGCACAACTTCCCCTTATTCCTTTTCAAAATGAGATGTCATGGGCAGCAGTCATGCCTGTTTCCAGATAAGCCTGCTATAAAAACAATTCCCTGCCTGCATACATCAAGAAAATATTTTAGGGTTAATAAGCATTTCCTCTCCTTCTCTTCAGGCAAAATTTTGTAAAGAGAAAAAGATACTGTTCTCTTGCAAGAGTCACATACTCCCAAAATAGAAAAGGCAAAATTCTCTCAAAAAGAGACATTCCAGTCAAATAAAATGTTCACCAAGCTGAGTGAGAGATGGCTATGAACTTGAACTAATGAATGTAGATAACAAGAAGGCATTTTGGCAATTGTCTATTTCCGATAGTGCAGTTTTATAGGACAGCTTGAATCTTCAGGGATTGGCGCACACATCTGGGAAGCTTCCAAAAAAAAGGCAGAAACACTGGGTTTCTGTTAGGAACAGTTCACACCCAACTTAGAATTATTGCATATACTGTAAAGCACGGCCCCTATTATTTGTAAACAGTTTTCTCTATTTTTAAAATGCATCCATTGAAAATGGAAGCTATTTAGTTCCACATGGCTTTTGATTCCAGTCTGCATGATTCAGTTCTTTGAAATATAGCTATAATTGGCTTAGATTCCATTGAGCATTCAAATACAAGTCCCATTTAAATTTGAAAAGCAACCAGGACGAACCCACCAGTAGATAAAATGAGATTTTTGTTCACAATTTGGCCAAGGCGATGGCCCCGAGCACCCTTTAAACCATGTGCATAGACATTTGTGAAGATGATCCTGTGACAGCACCATACTGCCTATTCTCACAAGTGCTGGCTGTAGGCTGGCTACTGTTGGGGGCTGATCATGTGCATGCTATGATCCATCCCTGTTGAAAGATATTGCCTCTCTCCAAAGGACCCGCTGGAAGGAGCAGAACAAAGTAAAGTGCTTTGTGTGGTGGCCAGTTTTTCAGGGCTTCCTGCCAGCCTTGGAGAAGCTGAGAAATTGTATCCATACAAATTATAAGGGTTGTGAAGGGAAAAGGCATTGTAGGAGCTCTGTTGCACGTGGCCACCGCTAAACATATGGGAAGAAGAAGAAGAAGAAGAAGAAGTGGAGGTGGGGTTGCCAGCTTGCATGACATACTGGAACTGAGATGTTGGGAATGATCCCAGCTGGCCACCATAAGCTTCCATTTTGCCATTAGTGGGCAGGGCAGAAGGAGCAGGCATTCCTGAGATCAGAGTTGGAGTCCGCTGAGGTATGAAGTTTTCCGATGGCTGAGCAGCAGCAGCAGAAGACCCGCTCTGGAGCCGGCTGTATCCACTCTCACTCAATCCTGGGTAGCTCTGCAGGGCAGCCATGTTGCTTCTTGCACACGGTGGATACTCGGAGAGATTCAGGTTACAAAGCTGGCTCTCTCGGCAGCCAACATTGAAAGTGTTGGGAGTTAAATGGAAGGCTGGAGGAGAACAGGATGGGGACAGGAGGTGGGAAGATGCCGAGGGTGAGGGGGTCCCTGTGCTGGAGGTTGTTGGGGAAGTGCCTGTGCTGCCCCCTAGGAAGACAACAGAAAAGAAAGCAACAACTTAAAATGGACTTAAATTATACAACGTGAACAACACTTATTTCAATTTCTATCTTTTCCTTTAATAATTTGCTCTCTTACTTTATCCCAATGGAAAATATGAAAGATGTGATCTTTTGTCCTAATTTCAAATTCATTCCAAAAGTGCTAAGGTAGCCAGAAAATTTGCCAGCATACTGCAAAGCAAATAAAAAGCTCTGCTACATTCCCCCCACCCCCACAAAATGCCTCTGAGCCCCAAATGAGCTCTATCGGCTTTCTGAGAAAATGAAATAATGTCCAACCACATCCCAAGGCTTTGTTTGAACTTAGTTTTACATATCCAGAAAAAGAACAGAAGCAAGCTGGGATAGTTGAAAACCCTCTATAGAAGAAGGAGATAGTAAACTGCATTTCAGTAATGTGTCACTTTCTCATCTAGCCTCCCTTTGCAAACATTTATTGAATTGAATAAGTAACTTTTCCATATCCTCCTTTTTTAAAGATTCCTCACAGCATATTTTCAAATTTGGAAGGCTTTAAAAATACTTCTCTTTTTACGACTCTTTTACATAATCCCTTAATTTAGGATAAAATCAGGGCAACTGGATTAATCAGCATTTACTGCCTAGATGCCTTTCCTGACGCCACACAGAGTTCACAGCAGATATTTTGTCTTAGTGCCCTAGGAGAGAAACACCTGCTGCCACCCAGGATTGAACTCTCAACTTCTGGATGGGAGGCAAACATCTTTACCACTTAACCACCACACTGCTATCTCTGGATCACTGTCCATAAGGGAAGTATCACTAGGGTGGGGAGTTTAAGCATATGGCAAATCATACTATATCCATCCACCTGATAGATTCTTTGAATGGCCCTCTGCAAATGTTGCTATTTTGTTCTTCACCCATCCATCTCCCCTCAAAAATGTAGTCCTCCCATTTTCACTGATGGTACCAAAAAAACACAAGCCCAGGTTCTCCTCCTCCCATGAAATCCTGCTTCCAGTTGTGAGACTTAAGCTTCTGTTCGAAGTCAACTGGGTTCCTAAATAGTAGGATCTTCTCAGAGGCTTAATTCTCAGTTGTTTTATGTACCACTTGTTATAAATATTTTAAAAAAGTAGTTTATAATGCAGCTCATAGAAAATAATACCACCTCTATTTTCTTTTTTTGAGTATACCAAGCATGAATAGTCAATGTATCTTTAAGAACTCAGCTTAGATGTATGGATATGAACTTTTATCTATTTTTCTTATTCAAGGGTATAAAAAACATGTGTCTTTCCTGCTACCCAATATTCTGCTTTCTGTGTCCTGGGAATCCTTATAACTCTTGCACGGCCTTTTGGATATGTTTATTTTTAAGGGAAAACTTTCTTTGGCATCAATTTTTGTTTGCATAGACTACAGTATCAATATAATGTGATAAAAGGAACAGAAGTCAGCAGCTAGTGCCTTACATGTTCTGAAAATAAGAATACCAGACAATGTTGATTGATTTTGCTTATGTCATCATCTTCTGCAACCTGGACAATGTCTCTCTGCTGAAAGTTGATTCAATTATTGGAAGAGTCATCCAGCCCTGATCAATGGAGTCCCACCAGAAAACCACATATGAAGTGCCAAAAACATTTATGAAATCACTGAGGACAGCAGGGAAAGTGGCATGCAACAGTACCTATTTAACATTTTTAATAGGAGTGTGCAAGGCAGCAGTGTTCAACACTGCAAGGCATTTCATTTCACGGAGGCATTTGGAAACATGCTGCTATTTAATAACAGTAAAAATCTATTATATTTGTATGCCATTTGACTCTTGATGACTCTGGACCAGGGATGGGCAATTAATTTTCTCCAAGAGGTCACATGAGAAACGGGGACAGTTGTGGAAGGCCAAATCAAGAGGCTGAACTTAATTCTGCTCAATATAAATATTATTGCTTTATAAAAACTAGTAAATTCTATTATTTTGTTTGCTGTGAAAGTGCATAGGCACACCTGCACTTGCATATGTACTTTAAAAAATATATCCGTTGCTTTCCAAATAAAAGCAGCACAGTTGTATTGCATGCATGGCAAACACTTATTTACGTTTAACTTCTAAGTTCCGATTGGTCTCACTGGGCCTGGACAGGGACAACTGTCAGACGTGGCCCCAGGGCTGTAAAATGCCCAGGTCTGTTCTAGGCAACTCACAATAACCGAAGAAATTACAATAAAGCCAATGAAGCATAAAAATAACCACAGGGTTCTTTAATCTGATATATTTTCAACAATGAAATACCACTTTGAAGCAATATTCATTTTAAAGCAGTTATAGTCCTTTGTTTCTGCATTCCAATACAGGTAGTTCTTGACTTATGACCACAACTGAGCCCAGAATTTCCAGTGCTAAGCAAGACAGTTACTGAATTTTGCCCCATTTTACAACATTTCTTGCCACAGGTGTTAAATGAATCGCTGCAGTTGTTAAGTAAAGAACACGGCTGTTAAAGCTTCCCCATTGGTTTTGATTGTCAGAAGGTTGCAAAAAAGTGATCACATGATCCCCAAGGACACTGCAACATCATAAATGCATGGCATTTGCCAAGTATCTGAATTTTGATCACATGACCATGGGGATGTAACTGAGAAAAACCAACACTTTTTTTTCAGTGCCTTTGTAACTTCAAATGGTGACTAAATGAATAGTTGTAAGTGAAAGACTATCTGTGTATCCTCTGAGTATTTGAGTTTAAATAGCAGCACTAAGTATGAATGTATTAATCATGCTACTTACTAGCATAGGCCTCTGCTTTTCTTATTATAGTGTATCTGTATACAGTACAGTACACAGTATACTGTATATACAATAGATCTATATTCATCTGTATATCTTTTGGAGATTTGATCCATTCAGAATCCATCATTATCCATCACTTTTAAACTTAGCCATGCTCTTTTTCAGTTAAATATATATATTTAAAAGTTCTTCTAAATCTGAAATGTGCCGGATATGATTTACCAATGTATTTCCAGTGCTTCATTTTCATTACTGTATTTCAAAATACTTCGTCTAATTATTCCAGCTTTAATACATTTTCCATTAGCAAGGTATTTTTTTCTCTCAGCTATATTGTGTAAATTATTTAAAGGCAGACCTGTCACTTGTAATATGACTTACAGCTGATGTCAGTCCATCAGCCTTTTGAAATTTCCAATCCAGTTATTATTGTCTTGTCAGTGCTTGTTATTTTGTCTTTTTGTCTATGCACTTGAAAAATTCCTCACAAATTGCTTCAATTTCAGTAAGGCACGAGCCCCATTTTCTTACTCTTGAATCAATGTTTAATTTCTTTTTCTATATAATTTATTACTTGTAATATTATAAAGCAGTTTCTTTTTTATTTTTATTTTCTTTCACAATTTTCTAACGTTGTAGTCCATGCTTCAGATGGAATACACAAAAGTTAAAGCTGTTCTACCTACTTGTAATACAAAATAAATGTTTTTGACTACTTTCAGTCTTTCTTTTCACTGAATACAGTTTTCTTACTTGAGGATTCTTTTATGTTTTTAATGTAAAACTCCCTCACAATCCACCTTAGAACACCTGTGTTCTGCTTATTACGCTCTGGATGGGTATAAAGCAGACAGAGCAACTCCACAAAGCATCCATACAAAGTCTTTTTTTATTCGTTCATCAGGCATCCTTTCAACTCACATTTATGATGAGGTTCTTCTTAATGTCCAATCCTTTGCATATCTGAATTGTGGTGTAGAAAGATATTAAACTCTCATCCCTATGATGATAACCATGCTGATGATTGTAGTGACCGCATGGTATAGGATTGAGGTTAGAGTGAGGGAGCCTCCCCAACCCAACAAGGGTCAGTTTAGTGACCAATCAGGATTACAGATGTGACCACATGATATGGACTACATTTCCCAGGATACCTTAACTACATTTACAATGATGCATTCCCTTAAGGGGACAGCTCTCAATTCCTAACTACCTATCCCAAATCCCATTAACTCTAAACTGGCTGGACATCACACTCCCCGCCTGGACTTGTAAATTCCACTAACTAAGTAAACAGCAATTAACTAAGATAAACAGTAAAGAGACTAACTGAATAGCAGATAACTATATAACTAAAATAAGCAGTAAACAGTAATACTAACTGAATAGCAGATAACTATATAACTAAAATAAACAGGTAGATATATAAGTAAAGGAAAAAGTAAATAGCAATAAAACTTCAAACAAAGCAAAACATGCAAAGCTTGAGGTTCAATCTTCAAGTTCAGCCTTTCTCTGCAGCAACCCTAGGTCGGTGACCGGCCAGGTATAGAGCTTCTTGGTGCAAGTCTGCTGGTCACCTCTGGTGGCCTTTTAGTTTGGACAGGTACTCTAGGTGCCAATGGTGAAAGTCTGGTGGTTGCTTCTGGCGGCCTTTTAGGGTTGGAGAGGTACTCTTGCTTCCACTGTGTCAAAGGGCATCGGAAGCTGTTGGAAAGGGTGTTGCGGAGGCATATGCCCCTGTAGAGCATCTTAGTGGACCGCTGGTGGTTGCTGGCAGCTGTTTAGGGTGTCCTAGTGAAAGTGTACTGGTCACTGGCGGCCATTTAGGATGGAACGGCATTCTTGTTTTTGATGGTGCTAAAGGGCATCAAAAGTCTGTCGGAATGGATGGCGCTAAGGCATCTGCCTGGCTTGGGGCTGGCATCCGATCGATACTGACAAGTCCTGAAATTCCGCAACCCAGGTCTGTCTTGAAGGCAAAGGGTGAGTATTTTGGGCCTCTGACTACTTCAGTGTGCGCTAAGGTGTCAGGGGCATCTAATCCCAGCAAGAGCAAAATCTTGGCTTCAGGATCTAGGGCGGGAAATAGATGAGCCATATGCTTCAGGTGAGGTATGTTGCTAGCTACCTCTGGTGTTGCAATGCGGCTGCGGTCATCTGGTATCCCGTTCCATTCCAGCACGGGCGGCAGTAGGAACTGAGAACTTCCATCTAATGACTCTATACAGAGTCCGGTAGCTTCCCTCCCTGCCGTGCGTCTTGATGTGGTGCACGTTGATATCGTGAAGTGCACTTCTTCCTTCTGAACATCAAAGAGGTTGAAGAATGCGGAGCTGGCTAGTGAGCGATCGCTCTGAGGATCCAGTATGACATACTTCTTCACTGCTTCTTCTGGGTGTCCATCTGGGTAGACTTTGGCTAAGCAGATCTGACGACACAAGCAAGGGGCTGGTGTGCCATTGCACACTGCTATGCAGTTGACACTCACCACTGGCTCTGGGGGTGCTTCTGTAGCATGTTGAGGCTCCTTGTTCAAAGGAGGGCTACGAGATGTCTGCAGTGGTGGTTTGGCGTCTGGATGCAGCGTGGTCGGGTGCGTGTCACTTTTGCAGATACGACATAGCACTTTGGCTGTGCAGTATTTGGGTGAGTGTTTGGATTCGCAACACTTGTTGCAGAATTGGAGCTCTTTTATCAACTCTTTCCTTTTGGTCAGGGATTTTGCTGCAAACCCCTGACACCTGTTCAGCGAGTGTCGAGTGTGGTGCAAAGGACAAAACTGGCTTCTCTTTGGAGTCAGAGATTTAAATTGGTTTGTATCTGGTGAGTCCTCTCCCGAACTGTTTATGGAGGAGGTTGTGACCTCTGTGTCACGTGTGTTATTATGGTTGTGATCTGTAGTGATTGGCAGCACAGTCCGGAGAGGTGCAAAGTTTCAGTTGTGTTCTTTGTTAATTGGGAAGAATCTGCGTCTGAGGTGGAGGTTTCTAAAGCTGTTGCAGGACGCTGTTTGCCGGACCACAAATTGTTGGAAAAGGGCAAAAGGTGGGTCTCTTTTGCGGTTTGTGGCCAGAAAGGCATCAGACAAAGCAATCCATCATTCCAATATTTCCTTTGGGAGTTTGGCAATGATTGCTTCTTGCGTTATGAAGAGATCAAGGCAAGCCAGTCCTGGTAAGTTAGAACATTCTTTGGCTGATTGCAGCTCCGTAAGGATGTTGGAAAATTCTTCCAGTCATTGGGTTTCGTGGATGGCGATACACGGGAAACTGTTAAGTCTTTCTAGGAGCGAGTATTCCGTCAATGTGTCATCGCCATATTTCCGGTCCAAAGCATCCCATGCTCATTTCAGAGCAGTGTCTGGGTCGTTGAGTATGCCTGTGTAAATGTGTTTCACCATGTGTCTAGACCGTGGTCCTAGCCATGCCAACAGAAATTTAATTTCTTCGCCAGGAGGCAGCCGTTCGCATTGAATGGTACTTCTGAAAATGTTCTTCCACAGTAGGTATTCTCTGCCTGGCTCGTTGTTAAATTTGTACACACCACTAGCTGCTAAGTCTAACCTTCCACACCTTGGTGATGGTTCTGTGTTACTTCTCTGTGAGGGCTGGTCATTCTATTCGTATGACGTCCTCATAGGCATAGCATTGTGGCTGAAGGGCATGTGCTGTGGGTGGTACGTGGTTCACCTCAGAGTACTTTATGAGGAGGTCGCTTTCCGTCCCCATGTATGCAGGTAGTATAGGTTCCACGCTGTAGGTTCCATGCTGTGCATTAGAGTTGTCATGCAGGTATGGCAAGAACTCATTTGCCTGTGGATTAAGTGTGGCAATTGTGGTTGGTTGCATGTCAACTTGTTGAGACGTCATTGTAATCGCTGGTGGGCTAATTTGCTTGCCAGGCAGACCATTAGATGGTTGGGGTTGCTGATTCTGGGAAGAGAATCTCGGACTTTAGGTCGTACAACATCAGTTGGGGAAAAATTGCTGTTGGTGGGAAGTGAATCTCATATTTTAGGTCTTACAACATCAGTTGCGTGACTGAGGTTTAGAGTCTGTGGTTGAGATTCTTCCCTGTACTCCCCTGGTTGTGGGAGACTGCTAGGCAACTGAGGCGGTTCCACCTGCAATTCCACCTGCTCATTTCATAGCGAGTGCTGCTCATCCATGTAGGCCTTGACCCGCATATCTGGGTTCTCTTCTCCCAATTCTTTGAGGTCAAAGGTGAGGGAGGCAGCGTTGGCTGCCTTCTGCCATTCTGCAGCCCGTGCTGTTTTTGCTGCCATGTCTCTTTGTTGTTTGAGCAACTCCACTTGGGCCTGAGTTCTGGCTATTTCTGCCTGTTTTTTGGCCATTTCTGCTTGGTGTTTGGCCATTTCTGCTTGTTGGTTGGCCATTTCTGCCTTCTGCCATGTCAACTCTGTTGTAATACATAAAGCTGCCTCTGCTACTGCAGCTTCAATTTGAGCTTCTACAGCTCGGTTGGTGTAACTTGCTGCTTTGGAGGCCCTAGATGTGTCGCTGTGACAGGAGGATGCTCTGGAAGGATGGTGAGACCCAGCAGCAGAGCATTGGCGCGAGATACTGGAGCCTGCTGGAGATCTAGTGGGCTTGGGGTGGAGGGAGGAGGCTTTCTTTGAATGGTGGGAAGAAACTGCTAGTGATTGAAGACCTATGTCAGATGTGGCCTTCTCCCTCAGTACTTGTTCCTCCTGTAGTGCATTGAAGAGTGCGGCCTGGAGGGAGTTTTTCTCTTCCCGAATGCAGTCTTCACGTTCTTTGTTTGCCTCTTCGAAGCATTGAATGTGTTCTTGGAGCTCTGGGTCTTCCAGATTTGACTGTGTGTATTTAAGCTTACTTTCACTGTCTCTCCACTGTGCAAGATGCTCCTCTATCTCTTTCTGCATTAGTAGTAGGCTCTTGAGGGGCAACTTGCTTTTGGGGGTATCACAGATCCTTACCAGCTCCACCCATGCATCAGCATGACAGTGATACTGCCTGGCCCAATCCTCTTTGAAGCATGCTACCGCGGGTGAGGTAAGCTTCCTATGCCATCTGAAGTCGTAGGCTTTCTGAGGTATCGCCATGTCTTCAGAGGTTTGGATGTCCAAATGAGGGCTTTGGGAACCAGCCTCCACATTTACATCTAGGGTGGGAGGAGGGTTCGAGTCCTCTGGTACTTCAGGTACATCTGTCATGGCTGAAGGAGTTGCCATGCTTCAAATTGGCAAAGGTGAATTTTGGAAAATTTAATAGTTTCCTTTATTTTGCTAAGGCGCTGTGCACGGGTAGCAGAAAGGAGTGTCTGCTAGATTTAGTACTTGAGCATGTAGTTGGTGCTGCACAATATGGCTGCTTTTAAGGTGCGTTGTTGCTGAGTCTGAAGACTTGAGAGCAAAACGCAGGTTTGCGTGCTAGTGTTGCTTGCGACACAAATTGGCACAATAGCAGGCGCTGTTGCTGAGTCTGAAGACTTGAGAGCGAATGCAAGTTTGCCTATTAGTGTTGCTTGCCAGGTCTGGAAGACACTGTTGTTAAGCACAGGTTAGGCTGCAGGTAGTACTGGAACCTTGCATCAAGTTGCTTAATGTTTCCACAATAATTACAAAAAAAAGGAATTGTCATTGGTTAAACACTGGTTAAATTTGGGAAGCTTCCTTACAGGCCAATTTTTTTTTTAAATTGAATTCTCTGTGAAATTTCTACTTGACCACCAGATGGTGCTATAGGCTTGCAGTTGAATGGTAGCAGATCAGATTGGAAAGAAAGGTTATTAAAGATGTGGAATACTTTGTTATTAAAGAAATGTAATGCTGTAAACCATTGCATAAACATTTTAATGTTCAGTAAAGAGAAAAATCTTCTAGCTCTGTCATTAGCTAGAGAGGCAAACTGCTTCTTTGTGTTTAAAACTCTTGCTGGCATTAAAATTCCCTCTTCAGGGAGGAGGAATGTGCCCATGGCTCTGGCAGGAGGAATTTTTATGACCTTGTTGCTTAGAGACCAGGTTGTGAAATGCAGAGGCTTCTTTTATTGCCTCTGAGAGTTGGAGAAATGCAGTTTCTTTGTTAGAGGGCAAAGGAAGATTCCGCAAACTTACATAGGTTTTACAGTTAAACAAACATTTCCAAACCTCACTCAAACTGCTTCATTACTTTAGCCAACAATGGGAAGATGCAGATTAAGCCAGAGAATAGGATGTCTCTTGTGTAAAAGGAGAAGGGGGGAATTTCTTGCCCTCCCTGCTAATTTAGTTCCTTTTGAGCTAGCAGAGATGTAATCCGAGACAGAGAAGCTTCTCGTGATGAAGAGAGAGGAGGGGGAATTTGCCCCTTCCTGCATCCATGATGAGAGGTTTGAGAGAGAGGTACAAAGGAATAGCATGCACATTTATTCTTGGCTTCAAAATATCTTTGTCTTTATCACAAAATTCAAATTACTTTTAATCTTCACAGGGATTCCGATACAGCAATAATTCTTTACTTTTAAGTCCAAATTAACTGACTTTATAATGAGGGAATCCAGATCATCGTTTACTTTTGGGATTGCAGGAATTCAGACAGACAAATCATCATTCTATTCAGGGATTTCAGATCTTTACATCTTTTTTACTGCTTCCAGGAATCAAGTTTAATATATCTTTCTACTGTTCTGCTTATTATGCTCTGGATGGGTATAAAGCAGACAGAGCAACTCCACAAAGCATCCATACAAAGTCTTTTTTTATTGATTCATCAGGCATCCTGTCAACTCACATTTATGATGAGGTTCTTCTTAATGTCCAATCCTTTGCATATCTGAATTGTGGTGTAGAAAGATATTAAACTCTCATCCCTATGATGATAACCATGGTGATGATTGTAGTGACCGCATGGTATAGGATTGAGGCTAGAGTGAGGGAGCCTCCCCCAACCCAACAAGGGTCAATTTAGTGACCAATCAGGATTACAGATGTGACCACATGACATGGACTACATTTCCCAGGATATGTTAACTACATTTACCATGATGCATTCCCTTAAGGGGACAGCTCTCAATTCCTAACTACCTATCCCAAATCCCATTAACTCTAAACTGGCTGGACAGCACAACCTGGATTTATTTTTGCACTTCATATCCATATGGTCATAGAGTTACTTTGTGGGGATGGCAAAATCTTAAGAATTAGCAAACTAAGAATTAACTTATCTACTTTTTATGCTTCAGCTTAAACATTGAAAAAAAGCTGCATACAGAACATTTGTTAGGTAATTGTACATATTGACAAAGCTTGTAGAACTAATCTGAACATTTCCTATTTGTATTGTGTGGGAAAGAGAATTCCATACAGTGTAGAAATCAAGAAAATCTGTTGTGGGAAAATGAGTATATAATTAGTGGAACTCTGATTTTATTTTTGTAAATAAATTCTCTTCATTAAATAGAATAAAACAAAACCAAATATTTTTAACAATGAGAATCTGGATCAGATTCAACATGATTTTTAAAAGTCAGTCTAAATTGTTTAATCAACTTTTGGCTCGTTCTAACCTAACTGAACCCCATTAAATCTAATTGCCATCTGTGAGAAATTAATTGTACGTCTGTTTTGCCCCAATGTAAAATCAAGTGTGGGGGTGATAATATCATTTTGAAAAGTTGTTTCTTTTAATGCCTGGTATTCTGGAACTTCAAGTTTTTTATTCCAATTCTGAAAGAAGGTGCTTGAAAAATATTTGTAAGTTTAAAACCCCTTGTTTGTCTTCTTGTGAAACATTTTTTTCTAAGCTAAAAGATACAGATAGTCCACAATTTCCAGCCATTCATTTAGTAGCTGTTCAAAGTTACAACAGCACTGAAGTAAGTGACTTACAACTGGTCTTCCTCACATTTATGACCGTCGTAGTGTCTCCATGATCATGTGATCAAAATTCTGGTATTTGGCAATTATTTACGATGGTTGCAATGTCTTGGGGTCAAATGATAACCTCCAAGTGGGCTATCTTTCAAGTGGGCTTCTGGTAAATAAAGCAAATGGAGGGAAGCCAGATCATGTGATTCACTAAGCAACTGCAGTAGTTGTTCACTTAACAATCATGGCTTATAAAGGTATTAAAACTGGTTGCAATTCACTTAACCAACATCTTGCTTAGCAACAAAAATTCTGGCCTCAATTGTGGTCATAAGTCAAGGACTACTATAACAGTTTCCCACTGGAAAGGGAAGAAAAAATCATGACTGAGTGCTAATCAGTTCTGTTGAGGAGTAATGCATAAACATCAGTGACAATAACATCTTGGGACATTGCATTACTTCTTCAGGAAATCGTATTGTTCGTGATAATTTCAGTGGGAAAAAAAGATAATTATGATTTTAGTAGAGTTAAATATCAATTACTTAGAAATAAGAATCTGATTACATTTAGATATGAAATGCTTCTTGCATTGCATTGCAAATTTCCAGCTTAATGAGATCGTGTTGCTAGAGTTCTATTAATGTCATTAAAATCCTCTGGCAGTGTCTAGTTTTTTCAAAAAATAAATATATATTTTAAAAAACAAAATGAATCTTTTTCTTATAGATCCATCTACCTTTCCTCCCAAAATGCAGTCCCTGGGAAATGTCTGGGAAGCTGTAGGTCACTACTGCTTAAGTGCAAATATATTGGTCAATGACTTGGAAGAATTATTTCTATGCTCTTAAAAATGTTCAGGTCCTCAAGAATCTATTGAAACAAATTTAAAAAGATCTAGAAAATTGGAATAACCTTCAACTATCACTAATAGGCAGAATTTCAGCAATCAAAATGAACATACTACCCAAATTTTTGTTTTTATTTCAAAAGATACTATTAAATTAGAAAAAAAATCTTTAAAGATTTGAATAAAATGATGTTAAATTTCATGTGGCAGGGTAAGAGACCAAGGATTAAATTGAAACATCTCCAATATGCAAAAGAAAGAGGGGATTAAGGATTGGATAAATGTGGATAATAAAAGACTCCTACTTTTAGAAGGACAAGATTTACAACCGGGCTGGCATGCATATTTGTGGCCTGGTAGAAATATGACCCACCAATATTTTCTGAGGCACAAAATTCGGCAAGCTTTAATTTCAATTTGGAATAAAATAAGACTGCAAAATTATATGAAAACCCCAGGTGGGGTCTCATTTTTAGAAGCAATATCATACCCGAATCTCTACAAGCAGGAAAAGGCAATCACATATAAAGGTATTTTAACAGATGAAGGCAGATTAAAGCAGAGACAGGAACAGACAACAAGGTATAGCATTGGAATGGTGGGCATATCTTCAAGTACAATCTAGATATGAAAGAGACAAAAAAGAATGGGGAATTAATTCTCAAGATATAATATCAGATAAAATACTATTAGGACCAGAGAAAAAAACAAATAAAGAAACTGTACAAATATCTACTGGATCACAAAATATATGAAGAGCAGGTTAAAGAACCGATGTTAACTTGGGCTAGAGATTTCGGACATAGCATAAACTTAGACCAAGGGCAGTAAATTTGGGATCAGAATAAAAAGATCATGCTAGCCACATCTTGTAAAGAAAATCTGTTTAAGATGTTTTATAGGTGGCATCTTCCACTGGCCAGGTTAGCAAAAATGTATAGTTCTCAATCGCCTACATGCTGGAAATGTTTGAAAGAACAGGGTACCTATTATCATATGTGGTGGGAGTGCAAGAAAATACAAGAGTTTTAGCATAAAATCTGGACATGGCTAGAAGAAATGTTGCGTATAAAAATTAACTTTACACCAGAGATGTTCCTATTAGGAATAATAAATGAGAATTTTAGTAAAGCAGATACTTATCTAATTATTCATGTTATTACAGCAGCAAGATTATTGCTTGCCCAGACTTGGAAGTTAAAAGAAATCCCAAATGACGAAGCTGTTATGTATGTAGGTTTGAATGTTATTGGTTTAGTTTGAATTGTTTTTGTAAAATGTCAAATATGATTGGTTTGAAAAGTCGGGAAAACCCTGCACTCTGATTGGCTGGCAACTGCAGCTGCTGGCTATAAGTAGCAGCCGTAGCCCACCCAAGACGGGTCCATTTTGAGCTGTAGACACTAATAAACTCTTCACTGAAGCTCTTCGCGTCTGACTCTTCATGCAAACTTAACAGAAGCAATAATAGATAAGAATTTTCAATGGGCTGAATTAGATAGTATGACATTAGAATTGAAAGAACAAGACATATCAGAATACTATAAAGTATGGAATAATTTTTATGTATGGAGGGATACGAAAGGAAGTCTATAAAATGTCAATCAGAATTTAAGATGTGATTGAAATACAGCACAATGATTAAGATATAAAATGACACAAAGATCAAATGTAAATATGTATATATATGTATATATGCATATAAATGCTTATATTGTTTAATTATTTTTCTCTAGTATAATAATGTAAAGACTGATATGTAGGTCAAAGAAAGCCCACCACATTCAAAAAAATTTAAATGTTTATCTTCAATTAAAAAAACTTTTTAAAAAATATTCATGTCCTCTATAGTGTTCTAGAGTTCCATAGAAGACATGTGTTCCTCATTTAAAACATACTCCTGTATAAGACTTGGCATGTCTTGCATCAAGAAAGTAACTTTTAGTGGTACTTTTAATTGAAGAAAACAGCATGTGGAAAAAGAATTACTCCCTCTCTGAGGTAGCATTTCTGAATCAATGTGGTGCCAATGAAATAAACAAATGGGATGTTAGTCATGAAATATTTATACCCTATCTAGTTTGGTTTTAACAATCTATGAAGTTTTAAGGATCCTGCTGGAAGTTATATATATATTCATTGGATAATAATCCAAAATATTTCCAAGACCATAAGCAAACAAATATTAAGTTAACTAACATGTAATGTAATTTCTGTCTGCATTTGTCAAACTGTTGCTTGTGACACCTTCCCAGCTATTTGAAAAGCGAAGATGAGACCTTTTCCTACACTCAGCGTTGTAATTTTGGGAGACTACTAATTGCAATTTTGTGTCAGACTTCCTTTCTCTATCTCTTTCGCAAGGAATTGAAGATACTTTCATTCCAAAGAGGTTGTAATATCATGTGAAAGATGCAATATGTGAAATAAAGTTTTATTGCTGCCATTTTTTATGTATTAACAGCTTTTAAATGTCCTGCTATTCTTTTATGGGGTTATTATATAGTTACCATACTATATTCTCTTGTATTCATTTAGGCATTCCTGTATATTCTGTTATTTTATTATACACCAACCTCAATTCTTTTATAGAAGATAAGCATATTTGTGTATGTGGGCACAGGTGGTTTGTATAATTTAAAACAGGAATTTGCATAAGAATTCTACCATATGATACGAATTGTGATGCATAAAATCTGTGTAAATTACTATTTGGATTATCAAATGGCAAGGCCTCTAATGTCGGACCCCTTGACAAAACTGAAGGTGTTGAAAGTAAAAAAGCTGTCCCTAGATTCCCTAGAAAAGGTTGGTCATCTGCAAAATATCGACCAAATGATAAACAGCTCTGTGGAGAGCTAATACTCTAGAAGATAGAAATAAAAAATAAAAACAACCTACCTGTGACAGAGGAAAGGATTGAAAATAACAGTGAAATTTAAGAGAGGACAAGGGCAAGTTCTTTGCATAGGTAGTAGAAACTAGATGTACAAGTATAGGTCAAGGGAACCCTTAGTTTAACAATAGTAAATAAAAAGATACCATAATAGTTGTTGATAATAAACTGAATATGGATCAATAGTATGATATGGCTGCAAAAAAGACTTGAGGAACCTTGGGCTACAACAGGGGCCCCCAAACTTGGTAACTTTAAGGCTTGTGGACTTGACCCCAGAATTCTCCAGTCAGCTATGCTGGCTGGAGAATTCTGGGAGTTGAAGTCCACAAGTCTTAAAGTTGCCAAGTTTGGAGACCTCTGGGCTACAAGAACAAACATATAATTTCCAAATATCAGGTAGAAGTTTCAATTCCTTCTGCCTTGTCAGGAGCCACTCACAAAGACAGTATTGTCCAGCTTTGAGCGCCAGACTTTAACAAAGGTCCAGAGAAGTTATACCAGGTTCAAAGAAGAGGTGGGAAGAGGATCAAAAGACTGAAACCTGAGGGTGTTTGGATAGATAGAAGATAGAGGGAAAGAGGAATGAAAAAGTTTCACATAAAAAGTGGCACTTTTTATGTCACAGTGTGATACAAGGCATGGTAGCAATACTGCTGAATTACAGGAAGATGGATTCCAACTGAATATTTAAAAATACTTCTAACAATAGGAAGAGGCTGGTGTGAGGGCTGTCTTTCTCAGGATTCAAGCAAAGACTACCCAGCCATCTCTTGGGATATTTTAACTTAGATTCCTACACTGAGCAGAAAATGGACCTGGATAACCTAAAAGACCTGAAAGTTTTCTTGTTATATGGGGAAGAAGAAAGGAATTAATTGTGATAGTTCTTTTTTCAACTTTTGAGCCCCATTTGAGTTTAACAAATCTGTACTTGCGGTTAGAAGCAGCATTTATTTATAAGTCATTTGAAAGATTGGTTAGTATTCAGAGCCTGTATGAAATACTACTAAATTCAGTATTCAGCCCAAAATTTGATCATTAATCTAGAAAGGACTGGGAATAAGAGATCATCCAGTTGCAATGAAGGGCATCATCACAAAGGGCTTTTCCTTTTCCCTCAATGTGGAGATTAGAAATGGAAATATTGGGAGACTTCTGGTGACGTCGCATCGTGACGGTGCAGGAGAACTTCACTCTGCTCTCCTGCATCAGGTTTTTTACCCTTGGACAGCCATTTGTGGTGCGGTTTGATCCTGGAGGGATCACCAAAAGTGAGGAGAGACTCTTGGAGTCTAATCAGGAGTTGCGATCCCAAAGCAGCAAAGAAGAGAGCCTGAAGTCCGGGGTGAAAGAAGTCAGCCTGTCGTGGGCAGACCCGAGGACGCGACGAGTCATCAAGAAGGAAGCAGCGAGGAGATAGCGAACTGAGATTGGGCAAGGTATCGGTACTAGAAACACTTTTTGGATTACAACTGGAGTACTGTTTGAAGAAGAACTGTTTGTAATTATTGAAATCCAGAGTGAAAGGGGTGAAGATGGAAAGTGGCAGCAGTGATCTAGCTTCCTACCCCCAACGCTGGGAAATAGTGGAAATATGACTTTAAAAAGAAAACTGAGAAGGGGAGGCAAGTGGATATTGCTGGAAAGAGCCTTCTATTATTAACTGTTTGAAGCGAGATCACTGAACCATTTGAAAAAAGGATCTGGACAGAACTTTAAGAAAGTCTTGAGGAGTGATGGTACAAACTCTGGAGGTGGCTATTGAGAGTGGCAAACTTTGGTAAATTGTATCAACACAACTGGAGTGACTAATAGAACTGAGAATGGAATGAAACCGATACAAAATAAACTAGATAAATGTTTTCTATACTTATTGTCTCTACTATTGTAACTAATATTTGTATAGAGTTAATTATCTATTTATTTATTATTATTATTCATTACTAGAATATTAAGGTAATAGTAAGATATTAAGAGACCTTATACCCCCTCCCTTCTGAAATCTCTATTCCTCCTTTGAATTTATTGGATTGGGATAGTTTTATCTTATATACAGGTGAAACTCGACAAATTAGAATATCGTGCAAAAGTTCATTTATTTCCTTAATGCAACTTAAAAGGCGAAACTAATATATGAGATAGACTCATTACATGCAAAACAAGATAGTTCAAGCCGTGATTTGTCATAATTGTGATGATTGTGGCTTACAGCTCATGAAAACCCTATACTATACATTAAAGAGGGTTAGGGTTACTGAGGAAATAACCTTAAAATTGATCCATAATGATACAATGGGGAGAATATTAATGGTAGAGGTGGTCATACAAAATAAAAACACTTTATTAGTGGGGATATATGCCCCTAATAAAAATCAGAACGAATTTTAGAAAATCTTATATGAGAAATTGATAGAAATTGGCAACCCAAGAATTTGTATATTTGGAGATTATAATGCAATTACAAATAACAATCAAGACTATGCATGTGAACAAAAACATCAAAAAAACAACAACCATGGAATATATTGCCCAAAAAGTTTTTTGAGATGGCTGAAGAAATAGAACTGGTGGATGCTTTGAGGAAACTGAACCCAGGGGTGACTCAGTTCACTTTCTACTCTCACCTGCATAAATCATGGTCTAGACTAGATATGGCATGGGTAAACAGTGATTTATTTAAGGAGATTCAGGATATAAAGATTTTAACTAACATCTGGGCAGATCACAATCCATTGCAGATAACTTGGAAAGACCGAATCCATAAGAAAAGTAGATGGACACTTAACTCGCAACTACTGAAAGAAAAAAGCTATATCCAAAAAATTAGAGAAGAATTAATCGGTTTTTTTTAAATTTAATAAAAAACAGGATACCTCATTGCAGAATCTCTGGGACACAACGAAGGCGTATTTAAGGGGAATATCTATAGCATACACAGCAAATAAAAATTAAAAAAGATGGGGAAAACGAAATACCCTAACAAAAAAAATCAAAGATTTGGAAAATAGACAAATGGAAACTCCGGGAGATGAACAAATTAGAAATGAGCTGGCACTAGTTAAGCATGAAATGAACATTTTAGATCAGGAGGAACTAATCAAGAAGCTACAATATACAAAACAAAATTATTTTGAACACGCAAATAAACCTGGTAGATGGCTAGCATACAAACTGAAAAAAGAAAACCAAAGAAGAACAATATACCAATTAGTGGACAAAAATGGAATAATAGAGACTGATTTGGAAAAAAAGAAGGTAATTGTAAGAGAGTACTTTGAGAATTTATATAAGCAAGATACAGTCGACCTAAACAAAATAGAAGAATATTTGAAAGAAGAAGCTTTACACCCGCTACCAGAGGATAAAAAGGAGTTACTTAATAAAGAAATAACCTTAAGTGAATTAAAAGAGGCGATTAAAAAACAAAAAAGCAATAAAGCCCCAGGGCCAGATGGCTTCCCAAGTGAATTATATAAAGAGATAGGAGAGGTATTAGAAAATGTGTTGCTAGAGATTTGCAATGAGGTATTACTGGAAGCTAAAATTCCAGAATCATGGAAGGAAGCTTATATAACACTGATCCCCGAAGAGGGTGCAGATGCCAACCAAATAAAGAATTATAGACCAATATCCCTTCTAAATTCAGATTATAAAATTTTCATGACTGTAATGGCAGAAAGATTAAAGAAAGTGCTTAACAACAAAATCCACCCTGATCAAAACGGATTCCTTCCCATGAGACAGATTAGGTATAATACATGAATGATAATAGATATATTAGAATTTTATGAACTGCACCCAGGAAACCAAGTGGCCCTTGTTTTCCTGGATGCACAAAAGGCCTCTGATAACCTTAACTGGGATTTCATGAAGCACCAGATTAACCTGATGAAATTTGGTGGTAATTTTGCAAAAATGCTAAATTCAATTTATGCCACACAAAAGGCAAATGTACTGATAAATGGAGAAGCTACCAAACCATTTGAGATAAAGAAGGGTGTCAGACAGGGATGCCCGATGTCACCTCTGCTTTTTATAACAATTTTAGAAACATTATTGGACAGAATTAGATCGAACAAAGAAATTAAGGGAACAAAAATTAAAAGTCAAGAGTACAAATTACAAGCTTTTGCAGATGACATGGTATTTGTCATAGAAGAACTAATAGATTCAGGACCAGTATTATCAAATGAAATAGATAAATTTGGCAAATTGGCAGGATTAAAAATTAATAAGGAAAAGACCAAAATGCTAGTTAAAAACCTAACAAACAGTAAACAAAAGAACTAGAGGAAATGATGGGATTACAAATTGTGAATAAGATTAAATATTTAGGCATTTGGCTAAGACCTAGAACATCAACTTTGAGGGAGGACAACTATACCAAATTATTGCAACAAATTGGAAAGGATCTGGAAAACTGGAACAAAATGCAAATTTCATTATTAGGTAGAATAGCAATGATTAAGATGAATGTCCTACCCAAAATCTTGTATTTATTTCAAACAATTCCAATATCATTGGATAAATTTTTTTTAAAGAATTGGACAAAATTGTTATGAAATTCATTTGGGCAGGGAAAAAATTGAGAATAAAAAAATCTATCTACAAGACAATAAAAGCAGAGGTGGCTTTGGACTCCCTGCATAGGAGACCTATTACAAAGCCATGGCACTAGTGTGGATAAAGGATTGGATTAAATTGGGAAACAAAATAATCTTAACACTTGAGGGCCATGATTTACAAATAGGATGGCACACATTTTTGTGGAAGCCAAATAATAAAAATCATTCATATTTTTCCAGACACACTTTATGTTATGTATGTAGGTTTAAATGTTATTGGTTTATTTGAATTGGTCTTGTAAAATGTCAAATGGTATTGGTTTAAATATGGGGAAGAAACCCTGCACTCCCATTGGCTAACAGCTTCACGGCTGCCGCTATAAACAGCCGTAGCCTTACCGGACGGGTCCATTCGAATGTTGTCATTAATAAAGTCTTTGCTGGAATTCCTCGCGTCTGACTCTTCATGCAAACTTAACACTGGCGGCGAAGGTGGATTTCCTGAAGAGAAGACGACGCTGACGAACAAGCAACTGAGCGAGATGGCTGCGCTGAACACCCCCAGCACCGTTCGATCGGCTGACGGAAGACTGGGAATCGTATGCAGACCGGTTCCACATGTTCCTGGAAGGAAACGATCTCGCCCGGCATCCCGAGAGAGACGGAAGAAGGCGGTCTTTCTCACTGCGGTCGGCAGTCTTCAAAATATAAGGCGTTGGCGAACAGCAAATTGAAGGTAATAGAATGGCCCGAATTAGAAAGACTTTTAAGACCCCATTACGCCCAAAGTATCGTGCCTCATTAAAGAGACAATTTTACCGTCGGGATCAAGGGATAGCGAGTGTTATTAATGACTTCGTGGCAAGCTTAAGGAACATTGGGGTGCTTGTGACTTTACCAACGTGAAAGAGGCCATCGTGATCGGTTTGTTTTGGGCCTTAAAGATAAGATCTTACAAAGCAAACTGTTAATGAAACAAAATCACGCTTAAAGAGGCTATTGAAGGGCTGTTTCAGCAGAAGCCACCAAGTCCTCAGCTGCGACCATGAAAAGATTAACAAGGCCTCGAGCCAGGCCTCAAGCCATTCTGATGGGGAAAAATCCTCAACATCATTGCAAACAAATAGACTCTGATTCGGATAGCAGTGAGGAAGAAGAGGGGATTTTAAGCTCAGAATGGAGAAGAAAAGAAAAGACTCTGAGAAAACAGGCAAGGATTCGTTTGCAGGAGGCTGTGGGGGGGGCCACCCACTGAATGCAAGTTCTTTGACTCCATTTGCCCTACGTTGTGAGAAGCGGGGCCATATAGCTGAGTCTGCAAATCATCCAGAACTCCACCATTCAGGAAGAAATTTCCTGAGGAAGATTTTAAGCCCAACAATTTAATTGGAAAAATGGGGCGTGAAATCCAAAAGCAAATGGCAAAGTGAAACTCACCAAACAATATCCATTGGTCAGTCTTCACATTTTAATAGCAGAAAAGTACATGTGAAGAGTGTTTATTGAAGGAGACCGTGCCACATGGAAGTGGACTCAGGCTCTTATTTATCTATGTGTCATGGGACACTATACACAGATCTTTCCAGAATTCAGAAAAAACATTTCCAGAA
>CM019149.1:195826917-195962830 GCA_009733165.1 Naja naja
TCAATCGCCTACATGCTGGAAATGTTTGAAAACGGGTACCTATTATCATATGTGGTGGGAGTGCAAGAAAATACAAGAGTTTTAGCATAAAATCTGGACATGGCTAGAAAATGTTGCGTAAAAATTAACTTTACACCAGAGATGTTCCTATTAGGAATAATAAATGAGAATTTTAGTAAAGCAGATACTTATCTAATTATTCATGTTATTACAGCAGCAAGATTATTGCTTGCCCAGACTTGGAAGTTAAAAGAAATCCCAAATGACGAAGCTGTTATGTATGTAGGTTTGAATGTTATTGGTTTAGTTTGAATTGTTTTTGTAAAATGTCAAATATGATTGGTTTGAAAAGTGCGGGAAAACCCTGCACTCTGATTGGCTGGCAACTGCAGCTGCTGGCTATAAGTAGCAGCCGTAGCCCACCCAAGACGGGTCCATTTTGAGCTGTAGACACTAATAAACTCTTCACTGAAGCTCTTCGCGTCTGACTCTTCATGCAAACTTAACAGAAGCAATAATAGATAAGATTTTTCAATGGGCTGAATTAGATAGTATGACATTAGAATTGAAAGAACAAGACATATCAGAATACTATAAAGTATGGAATAATTTTTATGTATGGAGGGATACGAAAGGAAGTCTATAAAATGTCAATCAGAATTTAAGATGTGATTGAAATACAGCACAATGATTAAGATATAAAATGACACAAAGATCAAATGTAAATATGTATATATATGTATATATGCATATAAATGCTATATTGTTTAATTATTTTTCTCTAGTATAATAATGTAAGACTGATATGTAGGTCAAAGAAAGCCCACCACATTCAAAAAATTTAAATGTTTATCTTCAATTAAAAAAAAACGTTTTAAAAAATATTCATGTCCTCTATAGTGTTCTAGAGTTCCATAGAAGACATGTGTTCCTCATTTAAAACATACTCCTGTATAAGACTTGGCATGTCTTGCATCAAGAAAGTAACTTTTAGTGGTACTTTTAATTGAAGAAAACAGCATGTGGAAAAAGAATTACTCCCTCTCTGAGGTAGCATTTCTGAATCAATGTGGTGCCAATGAAATAAACAAATGGGATGTTAGTCATGAAATATTTATACCCTATCTAGTTTGGTTTAACAATCTATGAAGTTTTAAGGATCCTGCTGGAAGTTATATATATATTCATTGGATAATAATCCAAAATATTTCCAAGACCATAAGCAAACAAATATTAAGTTAACTAACATGTAATGTAATTTCTGTCTGCATTTGTCAAACTGTTGCTTGTGACACCTTCCCAGCTATTTGAAAAGCGAAGATGAGACCTTTTCCTACACTCAGCGTTGTAATTTTGGGAGACTACTAATTGCAATTTTGTGTCAGACTTCCTTTCTCTATCTCTTTCGCAAGGAATTGAAGATACTTTCATTCCAAAGAGGTTGTAATATCATGTGAAAGATGCAATATGTGAAATAAAGTTTTATTGCTGCCATTTTTATGTATTAACAGCTTTTAAATGTCCTGCTATTCTTTTATGGGGTTATTATATAGTTACCATACTATATTCTCTTGTATTCATTTAGGCATTCCTGTATATTCTGTTATTTTATTATACACCAACCTCAATTCTTTTATAGAAGATAAGCATATTTGTGTATGTGGGCACGGTGGTTTGTATAATTTAAAACAGGAATTTGCATAAGAATTCTACCATATGATACGAATTGTGATGCATAAAATCTGTGTAAATTACTATTTGGATTATCAAATGGCAAGCCTCTAATGTCGGACCCCTTGACAAAACTGAAGGTGTTGAAAGTAAAAAAGCTGTCCCTAGATTCCCTAGAAAAGGTTGGTCATCTGCAAAATATCGACCAAATGATAAACAGCTCTGTGGAGAGCTAATACTCTAGAAGATAGAAATAAAAATAAAAACAACCTACCTGTGACAGAGGAAAGGATTGAAAATAACAGTGAAATTTAAGAGAGGACAAGGGCAAGTTCTTTGCATAGGTAGTAGAAACTAGATGTACAAGTATAGGTCAAGGGAACCCTTAGTTTAACAATAGTAAATAAAAAGATACCATAATAGTTGTTGATAATAAACTGAATATGGATCAATAGTATGATATGGCTGCAAAAAGACTTGAGGAACCTTGGGCTACAACAGGGGCCCCCAAACTTGGTATCTTTAAGGCTTGTGGACTTCGACCCCCAGAATTCTCCAGTCAGCTATGCTGGCTGGAGAATTCTGGGAGTTGAAGTCCACAGTCTTAAAGTTCCAAAGTTTGAGACCTCTGGGCTACAAGAACAAACATATAATTTCCAAATATCAGGTAGAAGTTTCAATTCCTTCTGCCTTGTCAGGAGCCACTCACAAAGACAGTACTGTCCAGCCTTGAGCGCCAGACTTTAACAAAGGTCCAGAGAAGTTATACCAGGTTCAAAGAAGAGGTGGGAAGAGGATCAAAAGACTGAAACCTGAGGGTGTTTGGATAGATAGAAGATAGAGGGAAAGAGGAATGAAAAAGTTTCACATAAAAATGGCACTTTTTATGTCACAGTGTGATACAAGGCATGGTAGCAATACTGCTGAATTACAGGAAGATGGATTCCAACTGAATATTTAAAAAAAATACTTCCTAACAATAGGAAGAGGCTGGTGTGAGGGCTGTCTTTCTCAGGATTCAAGCAAAGACTACCCAGCCATCTCTTGGGGATATTTTAACTTAGATTCCTACACTGAGCAGAAAATGGACCTGGATAACCTAAAAGACCTGAAAGTTTTCTTGTTATATGGGGAAGAAGAAAGGAATTAATTGTGATAGTTCTTTTTTCAACTTTTGAGCCCCATTTGAGTTTAACAAATCTGTACTTGCGGTTAGAAGCAGCATTTATTTATAAGTCATTTGAAAGATTGGTTAGTATTCAGAGCCTGTATGAAATACTACTAAATTCAGTATTCAGCCCAAAATTTGATCATTAATCTAGAAAGGACTGGGAATAAGAGATCATCCAGTTGCAATGAAGGGCATCATCACAAGGGCTTTTCCTTTTCCCTCAATGTGGAGATTAGAAATGGAAATATTGGGAGACTTCTGGTGGCGTCGCACGTGGCGGTGCAGGAGAACTTCACTCTGCTCTCCTGCATCAGGTTTTTACCCTTGGACAGCCATTTGTGGTGCGGTTTGATCCTGGAGGATCACCAAAAGTGAGGAGAGACTCTTGGAGTCTAATCGGAGTTGCGATCCCAAAGCAGCAAAGAAGAGAGCCTGAAGTCCGGGTGAAAGAAGTCAGCCTGTCGTGGGCAGACCCGAGGACGCGACGAGTCATCAAAGAAGGAAGCAGCGAGGAGATAGCGAACTGAGATTGGGCAAGGTATTGTACTAGAAACACTTTTGGATTACAACTGGAGTACTGTTTGAAGAAGAACTGTTTGTAATTATTGAAATCCAGAGTGAAAGGGGTGAAGATGGAAAGTGGCAGCAGTGATCTAGCTTCCACCCCCAACGCTGGGAAAGTGGAAATATGACTTTAAAAAGAAAACTGAGAAGGGGAGGCAAGTGGATATTGCTGGAAAGAGCCTTCTATTATTAACTGTTTGAAGCGAGATCACTGAACCATTTGAAAAAGGATCTGGACAGAACTTTAAAGTCTTGAGGAGTGATGGTACAAACTCTGGAGGTGGCTATTGAGAGTGGCAAACTTTGGTAAATTGTATCAACACAACTGGAGTGACTAATAGAACTGAGAATGGAATGAAACCGATACAAAATAAACTAGATAAATGTTTTCTATACTTATTGTCTCTACTATTGTAACTAATATTTGTATAGAGTTAATTATCTATTTATTTATTATTATTATTCATTACTAGAATATTAAGGTAATAGTAAGATATTAAGAGACCTTATACCCTCCCTTCTGAAATCTCTATTCCTCCTTTGAATTTATTGGATTGGGATAGTTTTATCTTATATACAGGTGAAACTTCGACAAATTAGAATATCGTGCAAAAGTTCATTTATTTCCTTAATGCAACTTAAAGTGAAACTAATATATGAGATAGACTCATTACATGCAAAACAAGATAGTTCAAGCCGTGATTTGTCATAATTGTGATGATTGTGGCTTACAGCTCATGAAAACCCTATACTATACATTAAAGAGGGTTAGGGTTACTGAGGAAATAACCTTAAAATTGATCCATAATGATACAATGGGGAGAATATTAATGGTAGAGGTGGTCATACAAAATAAAAACACTTTATTAGTGGGGATATATGCCCCTAATAAAAATCAGAACGAATTTTAGAAAATCTTATATGAGAAATTGATAGAAATTGGCAACCCAAGAATTTGTATATTTGGAGATTATAATGCAATTACAAATAACAATCAAGACTATGCATGTGAACAAAAACATCAAAAAAAACAACAACCATGGAATATATTGCCCAAAAGTTTTTTTGAGATGGCTGAAGAAATAGAACTGGTGGATGCTTTGAGGAAACTGAACCCAGGGGTGACTCAGTTCACTTTCTACTCTCACCTGCATAAATCATGGTCTAGACTAGATATGGCATGGGTAAACAGTGATTTATTTAAGGAGATTCAGGATATAAAGATTTTAACTAACATCTGGGCAGATCACAATCCATTGCAGATAACTTGGAAAGACCGAATCCATAAGAAAAGTAGATGGACACTTAACTGCAACTACTGAAAGAAAAAGCTATATCCAAAAATTAGAGAAGAATTAATCGGTTTTTTTTAATTTAATAAAAAAGGATACCTCATTGCAGAATCTCTGGGACACAACGAAGGGTATTTAGGGGAATATCTATAGCATACACAGCAAATAAAAATTAAAAAAGATGGGGAAAACGAAATACCCTAACAAAAAAAATCAAAGATTTGGAAAATAGACAAATGGAAACTCCGGGAGATGAACAAATTAGAAATGAGCTGGCACTAGTTAAGCATGAAATGAACATTTTAGATCAGGAGGAACTAATCAAGAAGCTACAATATACAAAACAAAATTATTTTGAACACGCAAATAAACCTGGTAGATGGCTAGCATACAAACTGAAAAAAGAAAACCAAAGAAGAACAATATACCAATTAGTGGACAAAAATGGAATAATAGAGACTGATTTGGAAAAAAAGAAGGTAATTGTAAGAGAGTACTTTGAGAATTTATATAAGCAAGATACAGTCGACCTAAACAAAATAGAAGAATATTTGAAAGAAGAGCTTTACACCGCTACCAGAGGATAAAAAGGAGTTACTTAATAAAGAAATAACCTTAAGTGAATTAAAAGAGGCGATTAAAAACAAAAAGCAATAAAGCCCCAGGGCCAGATGGCTTCCCAAGTGAATTATATAAAGAGATAGGAGAGGTATTAGAAAATGTGTTGCTAGAGATTTGCAATGAGGTATTACTGGAAGCTAAAATTCCAGAATCATGGAAGGAAGCTTATATAACACTGATCCCCGAAGAGGTGCAGATGCCAACCAAATAAAGAATTATAGACCAATATCCTTCTAAATTCAGATTATAAAATTTTCATGACTGTAATGGCAGAAAGATTAAAGAAAGTGCTTAACAACAAAATCCACCCTGATCAAAACGGATTCCTTCCCATGAGACAGATTAGGTATAATACATGAATGATAATAGATATATTAGAATTTTATGAACTGCACCAGAAACCAAGTGGCCCTTGTTTTCCTGGATGCACAAAAGGCCTCTGATAACCTTAACTGGGATTTCATGAAGCACCAGATTAACCTGATGAAATTTGGTGGTAATTTTGCAAAAATGCTAAATTCAATTTATGCCACACAAAAGGCAAATGTACTGATAAATGGAGAAGCTACCAAACCATTTGAGATAAAGAAGGGTGTCAGACAGGGATGCCCGATGTCACCTCTGCTTTTTATAACAATTCTAGAAACATTATTGGACAGAATTAGATCGAACAAAGAAATTAAGGGAACAAAAATTAAAAGTCAAGAGTACAAATTACAAGCTTTTGCAGATGACATGGTATTTGTCATAGAAGAACTAATAGATTCAGGACCAGTATTATCAAATGAAATAGATAAATTTGGCAAATTGGCAGGATTAAAAATTAATAAGGAAAAGACCAAAATGCTAGTTAAAAACCTAACAAACAGTAAACAAAAAGAACTAGAGGAAATGATGGGATTACAAATTGTGAATAAGATTAAATATTTAGGCATTTGGCTAAGACCTAGAACATCAACTTTGAGGGAGGACAACTATACCAAATTATTGCAACAAATTGGAAAGGATCTGGAAAACTGGAACAAAATGCAAATTTCATTATTAGGTAGAATAGCAATGATTAAGATGAATGTCCTACCCAAAATCTTGTATTTATTTCAAACAATTCCAATATCATTGGATAATTTTTTTTTAAAGAATTGGACAAAATTGTTATGAAATTCATTTGGGCAGGGAAAAAATTGAGAATAAAAAAAATCTATCTACAAGACAATAAAAGCAGAGGTGGCTTTGGACTCCCTGCATAGGAGACCTATTACAAAGCTATGGCACTAGTGTGGATAAAGGATTGGATTAAATTGGGAAACAAAATAATCTTAACACTTGAGGGCCATGATTTACAAATAGGATGGCACACATTTTTGTGGAAGCCAAATAATAAAAATCATTCATATTTTTCCAGACACACTTTACGTAAATCTTTGATTAAAATTTGTACAGATATCAGAAGGAATCACTACACTAAAATTCCGAGGCGGCTTTCAACAATGGAGGCGATGTTCCATCCTAACACGATGGATATTAGCAAAAAGCTCAAATACCACCAAATTCTAGACAATGAGGGAAAACTTAAATTGATTCAGGAGCTAGAAACCCAAGAAATAGTTATTGACAATTGGTCCTTCTTTCAAATAAAAATGAGATATAATGGGGATGTAAAAGAATATGGATTTGAAATAAAAGATACTCAATTAGATAAAATACTCCTGGGCCCAGAGAATAATATGATATCTAAATTATATAATTACCTATTAGAATACAAATTGGCTGAGGAAATTGTGAAAGGACCAAATACTAGCCTGGGCAAAAAATTTTGGTTACAATATAGATTTGGACGACTGGGAGGAAATCTAGCAAAGGAATCTTACATTAACAAAATCAATATCATATAAGGAAAACTTATATACAATGATATATAGATGGCATCTGGCACCCTCTAGATTAGCTAAAATATATCCAACAACAAACCCAAGCTGTTGGAAATGTAAAGAGAAATTTGGTACCTATTTCCATCTTTGGTGGACATGCCCTGAGATTAAAAAATATTGGACAAGGATAAGAATATGGATAGAAGAAATCACTGAATGCAGACTGGAGTGGAAACCGGAACTATTCCTCCTGGGAATGATTAAAGGGGACTATTCTCCCAAAGTGAGATACCTGATCATCCACTTATTAACAGCGGCGCAAATTTCTTTAGCGCAATATTGGAAAAGGCTTAGCGTACCACCGATACACATTATTATTCAAAAAAGCTATGACTGTGCCGAAATGGAGAGGCTCACGCTTAAATTAAATGGGAAGGAAGATTCAGAGTACTACCTGGTTTGGGATAAATGGTACAGCTGGGTAGAGCGTAAGAAAAAGAGTGTACAGAATAAATGAACCCAGGAAACATATTATATATAGTTGTATATATTGAATGTATAATAATAATGGTCTCAAGCTTCTCTTCTATTATATAAACATTATGAAGGTTTCATTGATTAAATAATACAGTTATAATCCAATAGGTACAGTAGAGTAACATGTGTTATTTATTAATTAATATGTTATCTATAAGAGATAAGGAATACTTGCCAATTATTATTTATTATTGTTTATTATGAACTATCAAACCTAATATCAAATGTAATAGAAAGAAATATGTTTATTGTTCTGTTGACATATTTTTTACTTCTGTATATTTGTATGTTTGTGTCTTTTTAATCTTTTGTAAATAAAGTTTATTTAAAACCTTAAAAAAAAGAAATGGAAATATTGTTTAGGAGCTCAGGCTCATGCAAGCATTTGGCTCTGCAACAGGCACTTCAGGCAGCGAGAAGTTGATCTTTTAACACTAGCAACTCTCTGCTTTTGGATCTACTGAATTTGTAAGAATTTGGAGAATCTTTAGATTTCCTCTTTTGCAATTATTTATTTATTTATTTGATTTGTCAATCGCTTACAAGATTTATTATCTTGTAAGCGATTGACAAATCAAATAAATATAAGGGTAAACATAGTTATGAATACATGAAATGAATACATATAAGAAAAATAAAAGAAACAATAAAAGAAACAATAAAAGAAACAATAGGACAGGGATGGTAGGCACATTGGTGCGCTTATGCACGCCCCCTACAGACCTCTTAGGAAAGAGGTGAGGTCAATAGTAGACAGTCTAAGGTTAAAGTTTTTACTCAGCCTTCAATATAATTGCCTGCAAAGTAAAGAGTAAGCGAATAAATTCAAGGTTTTAGCAAGCAAGTTCTGAACTGGAAACCACATTTGTGCATGCCACCTTTGCTTGAGCAGCCAAAAGAACAGTTGCTAGTAGCCTGCAGGGAACTAACTGGTCACATGGTGTTGGCTTCCTTCCTGGTTTTTCAGCTGCCAAATTACATTTAAAGCAGCTAAAAATACATTAAATATTTTCCTTTCCTTATATTACTTGACTATATCAGCAGTTGCTGTAGCCGCTATGAGCATGTTATTTGATAACCAAGAGGAGGATAGAAGGTTATCAGTGCAGATATTAATACAAGGCACATCTAATCAAGTGTGTAAATGCCACAAGTTTCAGCTCCAAGGATACTCCCAAAGAAGTGAGGAGTTAAAATCCATTCCACACTCTTATTTACACCCCAGAATGCACTGGGATCTCTTATACAATCTTATTGCAAGGAGAAAACAAGCTACCCAAGAGGTAAAAGACATATTCCCTTGTTGATTCTTGCTTTAAAATAGCTCTTGGAAAGTTTAGAAGAAAGTTACCTTTTTTTTTATTTGTGCCATTATCCAGATCTAAATTTCTTCCCTTCAAATTTACTATTAATTTTAAGCAACTTCTAGAAAACAATGTATACTACAGAAAGCACTTCAACAACAATAGCAACCTCTTTATTATGATTTTTGACCAGAATTCTTTCAGAAAACCCATTATCAAAAATTATCAGAAAAGAAAGAATAAATCTAGAAAGTTTGTGCCATTGCATGGCTCAGTGAAGATATTTGGCAATCTGGATTATGAGTCAGTGTCCCTTAAAAATCACATATGTAAAGTTTGTATGACCCTGAGTTTTCGAAATAATTGGAAAGAGCACAGCACGTCTCAGAATATCATACAAAAAACACCATAAGTAGATGTGGGGAAGAGTCTTTGTCTCCTTAGAGTCACAAGGACAAAGTTTCTGAGAATAAGGAGTCTCATGAAATCTTCCCACAGATAACGCAGAAAGTAGAGCATTGAAACACATTCTAGGAAAATCCATGTACATTTAGTCAGGGTTAGATTCAGAGGTGGTGTTCAGCAGGTTCTGACCAATTCTGGAGAACTAGTAGCAAAAATTTTGAGTAGTTCAGAGAACCAGCAAATACCACCTCCAACTGGAGATTTACAGTACCCTTTCCCTGCCACACCCACCAAGCCACATCCACAGAACCGGTAGTAAAAAAAATTGAATCCCACTACTGGTTAGATTGTGTAAATACCCTATAGGAAACAGCTTACATATGACAATAAATTCCAGGAACAGTAATTGTGAGATCATTGTCATGATCAGTGTTCTTGGTTCATTACCATTAATTGGCCTATATATTCACGAGATAGGCTGAATTATGAAACTACATAATTCCTCCATATCAACAGCAGAAGCAAACATCCTTTAGGATCAAAAACGATTCTGAGAAAGGAACATCCATTACATAGGTATCAGGGTAAGGATCACAATACGTGGCTTGGAAATAACACATTCAAGTTATTGCAAGGAATGCTGTAATGGAGTTGGGTAGTACTATTACAGAAATATTTTTTCTAATATGTCAAATCAGGGAGGGATTTGGAGTTTTTGTAGCTTTGCTTAACTATCATGTTTTTTCTAATCAATATTTTTTCCTGCTAAGCATATTTATTACAGTTTGTAAAGGCGGGGATGTTTTTTTAATAATCAAGCAGGATATAAGGGAGATTCTAATCTTACAGGGCATGTAACAGCAGAAGGGCATCACTAGGAACAGGCAAAAGTGCCATTTGGTTGGGTGTTAAATTCCCGAAGTAGCTCCATATAATTGAAAGAGGGTTTCCAATTACACAGCTCACACATGTTGTAATTGAGCAATGAGGGACTGACCTTTTCATACATTTGAATAAACTTTGGATTGAAAAAAATAGTCTTTGAATAACAGATGGACAGATCTAGAAAACCCAGCTTGGACTTTACCAATTTCAACTAAATCCTAATCTTTCCCCTGTGGTTGAGTTCCATCTGATCCAGAATAGAGGCACAGTAGAGGACATGGGAGAGAGGACGGTTGATTCTGGCACTTTTATAAAGAATCTTGCTAACCAAAAGATGACCATTCTGGGTGCAGCAAGGTGCCATTTCAGTTGTACTATACTGTCTTTCAGTCTGCACTCTGCCAGGTCATGCCACAAATGTTTTGTAACATAAATATTAATATTAAGAATATTAAGAAATATTCTTAAAAGCAAGAGAAGGGAGGGGGAAGCTTAGCTTCTTCCTGCCATCTTATCACTCAGGAGAAGACAGGGATCCAGTGTTAACCAGTGTTAGGATTTTCCAGTGACCATTTAGACTTTCATCCTTGAATATTATACTATTTAAGAATGTAAATCCTTGAGGGATATTGTGACAAACAGACTGGAAATATTGTCAGTTTTCCCAGGAAATATATCAGCAAAGGTTTATTTCAGAAGTGGCCTTTGCTAAAGTCAGGGATCATCTAACAGTGCTCCATGTTCCTTGGCAGTGACAAGAAGTAGCCAGGCCCAGCAGGGAGGAAACCGTAAACATACAAACAAGCAACAGCACCACAGAATTACAGATGGCATGGGATGGGAGGTAGCAATAGCTCAACTACTTGGAAGAACATCCATCGATCAGCTGGAAAAAAAACATTATGCACTCAATCTGGTGATTCATTAGACAGGCTTTTAAAAAGGCATGAATCTCTTCATGAACCAGGTCATATAGGTTCATACTTTTAGCATTGTTGACTCCAACCAACTCTTAAATTTTAGGCAGAGGAAGGCTTTTCCTAGCTAGGCCAGGTACAAAAAGTTGTGCCTGTCTGGGGGTTTAGCTTGGAAACATCTGAACAGAAAGTATGCAAAACAACAGACCTCCCCTCTACCACAGGGGAGGTAGCCCAGATAAGAATAGCCCCTTTGAATGGCTGTAAAAGCTCTATGTTACAAATTTTTCCCTATTTCTGAAACTAGTAGCTGAACTATTCTGTTTTATATCTTTGCCTGACTGTCAAGAGACTTAGGAGTTTCATGAATTCAGCTGGAGGCCAGATGTCTCTTATGACACTCTGAGGCTATTCCATTGCCACCCATCTGCTGCCTCTTAAAAAAGCGGCTCACCTTGCTGTTTTTGCATGGTGGTGAAATCTTCAAAGGTGAGTGTGCGCACAGGGGGCCTCCAAAATGCATATGTTTCCATAATGGCCTCCAGGCCAGTTCTGCAAAATGAAAAAAAAAAGAAAAGAGAAGAGGGAAGGAAGGTTAAAAACATCAATGAAGATGTATTTCTCCCTAAGCGAATAAGAAAAGGCATGATTTTCTCTACCAACACGACAACTGTTAATTTTATCGTCCTACATTTCTAATGACACACTATCCATCGTCCAAGTTTCCTCTGGAAAATGAGAGAGAATTAATATGAAGTCTGAACTAGATGTCCACCTGAAACAAGACAAAGAATTAAATGCAGTTTATGGGGGAGAAAGAGGGAGCTGATGATGTGCCACAAAGCAAAATCAAGGTCAAGTGAAGAACTGGGAATGTGTCCAAGGTTCAGGATGGCTTCTTCATGCTAAATAACAGTTGGGAGAAAGAAGTATTAAGAAAAGAGAGAGCAATTCATCTTCTGCTATTACTCAATCATTTGTTGTTTGTTTTCTTTCCTCTGCTCTGTCTTCTTTCTTTTGGTTCATTAACTTTGAGAACATGCTCACCTTCCATTTCTGGAGTTCAAGGTCCCTAAAGCCCCTTTGTTGATGACAAGACTTTTGTTTGTTTGTTTTTTGCAGCTAAAAAAGATTGGAGCTACATTCCAAAGTCACCCCGGAAGCAAGGATATCATTGGTAAAACGTAGGGTTTTAACAGTTAATTTAGGAGTGGAGAAATTGCCAGGGTGTATTAGCTGCTAAATGTCTGCAAGCAGCAATTGGGAATAGGGTGTTTCATCACAGACATTCTCTCTCAGTAAAATGACCACCCAGAACTCAATGAGAAGAAATTAATACATAAAATGTTTAGATTGCTAAAGATAACAGAAACCATTATATCCAAAGTTCACACAGTGGAAGTACTACAAATAAGATGATGTAACAAGACTTTAATTCATTTCTTTTCAAATATGATTTATGTGAAATCAGCATAAGCATATTCATATGATAATATAGAGTTTGCCAACATTTCTCCTTTTTTCAGATTGGGGAATCACAGGAGACAGGTATTCATCCATCTCATCAGAGCCTGCTGGTTTGTATTGTTTAACTTTGCATACAGTGTTTCCACTTTTTGTCTGAAAAATGCAGCAAAATTTAAATGTAACCCAGATGATTCAGATGTTCACAAAACCCAATTACATCATGTCACTACTAAATCTACCAGAGATGTTCAGAGTCTCCATGGAAATTATTGAATATTTGAGTTACAAACCAAGGACAAATCTCTTTTACATAACTTGGCTCACGTATACTATTAATCTGTTGATTAAGATACAACACATACTCCAATTCTAGTGCCTATTCTATGACAAATTCTATTTTTCATGTTTTTATTAATGATAGCCTGAGAATAAGAAAAAAGAGAGAGAGAAATATGCACAACTCTAGTTTGGTCTCTGTTGTTTGATTTTCATGGAGGAGCGGAAAGACCACTACATTGTAATAATAGGTAATATAAAAGGATCCGGTGGTACAAAAATGGTGAATGATATTTGATATATTTCTTTGTTTCAGTAATGCCTTCCATATGGTCCTCCTCCCCTGTTGCTTTCAGCCATCATTGTTTTCTGAAACCACCTTCTCTGAAACCGCCTTCTAAGCTCCAAATTCATATCTGATCCGAAATGAATGCCCTATCTCCAATGCATTCAATGGGACTTTCCCCCAAGACACATACAGTATATAAATACTGGACCCTAAAAAGTCTTTTTAAGAATAAAATGTCCCATAAACAGCACATGTACCTTTCCATCCACTGGATTGCATGTATGCAAAATTACAATTATAACATTCAGCCCTTCCCAGATAAAAAGGGGCTTCTGAATGAAGGAAAGCTTCTCAAATGAGATTGAAATGAATTCTAAGATTTGGGGAAAGAATTGCTAGAAAATAATTGCCAATAAAGGTTGTTCTACAAAATGAAGATGTTTGAGAATACGAAGCTAAAACTAACGCTTTGTGAGCAAGTTTTAGAAAGTAAGGCCACAACGAAACCCAGAGTTTTTTTTTTTAAACAGTCCTTTAACAGGTGACTAGCATATTGTTTAGAAATAACTTTGGATGCTCCAAAATGAAGCCAAGCCAAATCTTTGCAGAAAGCTCAGTAACAAGATATGGGCGATGGGTGTTTTTGTACTTGTATGAAAATCATTTCCCAATACTTCGTAAAGTTTCAGTTTGACCTTGCAATGTTTTAGCAAATGTACATTCAGTGTGATACTTTGTCTGGCAAAAATATGCTCTTGTTTTTAATTTTTAATAAATACTTTTCCAGATGTTTATATCAAAAAGGCAAAGAAAATTCACATTTCGTTTACAAACTGTAACTATATATGTTCAAAATTATTAAGATCAATGAGAGATAGACTTGGGGAAATAGATGAAGTGGAGATGTCCTTAATGGCTTACATTCTAATTAACTGAACCAGCCCAATTACCTAACTTAGCCAGAGAGAGTCTTAAGAAGAAGCCTCTGTTGCTGGAAGTTTGGCTGTTGCTATGTGAGAAAAAAATATACACATTTGGCTCCAATTCTCCCAGAATTTAGGAAGAGGACAGTAATATGTGTCTTTCACCAAAGTTTTAATTGTTTTAAGGATGAATTTTGGTTTGGATTTTGATTCAATTGCATCAATTTTAATCATTGTGCTTCATTTTTAATGCTATATACCTCCAGAAGTGTTTGGATGAATATGGTAGAAATTGAGAAATAACTAAACGAATAAAAATCATTCTGTTACCTAGCATTCTTTAAGATTAGGTGATTACTGATCTGTACATCACTTAGTGACACATTATTCTTCAATCAATCCATTGTTTAGAAAGGACAGGATGTAATAGTGCAACTCTGCTAGACTGACTTGCCTTCTCTGACTGCCAGAGGAGAAATACCAAGCCCAACTACCAAGTCTAGGACTAAATTACATTAGGTGTCTTCCTTGGTCTAGTGCACAATCATACACTTCTTATTTCTTTTAAAATTGATTTATGTATGTAAATATTTTATCCTAACAAGTTTTATTTATTTTAGAAACCTATTTGGCCACCCACTTTATCTACCATAAACCACAATGAAAGCAGTAAAACCATTTAAAAAGCATTGACAAATCAATGTCAAAAACACCTTTCAGTGCCCTAAAAGGAATTGGAAGGCTCTGCCTATTCCAATATTTGGGGAAAGTATTCAATTTAACAGGGCTGTATGGGATAAGTGGCCTATATGAACAAACTAAAGCCATGTCATGAATGCCAATTACATGCTTTACAAATGCTACACTTAGCTAATTAAAAAATAAAACCACACATTGAGAGCAAACAGACCTCAACTCCCTTTCAGCAAAGGAAGAAAAACAGACTACTAAATAGAAAAGGTTGATGAAAAAAAGAAAAGGAAAATGCATTCTCTTTTTGATACAAGCTGCTCATATTTCATGCTCAGAAAGCATGACCCAGAGAAAGAGAGGGATTTAAAAGGAACAAAACTTGGTAATGGAAGATAAGAGCGTAGTAAGTTATCACTATTGTTTTTCATCTTTGTGATCCTTGGTTTCCCCCAACATCATCAAAAGCATTTTTATGGGTCATTTTAAGTTAGGAGCAGCTGCTGTACTTTAATGCCTCTCCTGATTGTTGCTTCATAGCCACAAAAATCTTACTTTTCATGAAAAATAAATTAAGTGGTGGAACTTCCTTGTGGCAACTTCCAAATGTGAGTCTGAGCACATATAAATACTTCTGTATTGGTAGAAAATTTGCAATTAGGAGAAGAATAGAGAATAAAAACCTAGACTTTTAGTGATTGTACAAATGGCCAGCCATAAAACGGTGGCAACTGAAAGAAAAGAGAACACTGGCATATCCTGGACAAAGTTATACTATATGCTTAGGTCTGTTGATTTGCAAACATGGTCCCTTCACTCTTTAAAGAATTCTGTAATTGTAGTTTGACTCCTGAGAATATCCTCAACTTACGACCATTTATTTAACAATGTTTCAAACTTATAATGGCCTCAGATAAAATGACTTACAACCAGCCTTCAAATTTACAACTGTTGCACCCTCCCCATGATCATGTGATCACAGTTTGGACACGTGGCAACTGCATCACATTTACAACAGTTCAGCATATTGCAGTCATATGATCACAATTTGCAACCTTCCCAGCCAACTATTGACAAACAAAGTCAGCTATGGAAACTGGATTCACTTAACAACCATGTGGTCTGCTTAATGACCATGATGAAAATGGTCATAAAATCATGTCCAATCATGGGATGACTTCTTTAACAACCATATTACTTAGCAATCAAAATTCCAGTCCCAATTGTTGTAAATCAAGGAGTCCCTGATTAGCAGGCATAAGATATTATCATGGGAACTGCTTAACTGTCAGCCTCTTGGCATTGCTGCAGACAGCATCTGATTATTTTGGAAACCCCTGAAGATTTACAGGCCTTGGACAAGCCACTCCTTCAGCACCATCTTGGTACTTTTTCTTCACAGAGCCCAAGCCATTTAAATGCTTCTTTTGTCTGGGACCTGGTTCTGTTTGTCTCTCTTTGATAATCTTAAAATCTTAAATATTTCAGTTCAGTTTTGCATCAACAAAGCATTCTGTTTCAGTTACTTATCCTTTCTAATATGAATGAACCACAAGTTACCATGATTCCTAGAATTTGTAGGAAAATGTCCAAATGTAATACATTAAGACCTTCTGGGGGTCTCATTCAGCTATGCCTGAATTTAGCCAGTAACCTCTGAATCACTAGTAATTTGCACAAATAATTAAATCAATCCTTCCCAATTTCTTGTTTTAACATCTTCAGTTCAGAATAATGGCAAATAACTTCTTCAATTTTTAAAAGGCAAGACAAAGTTTAATTTTAGAAGGTGCTTGGGAGGATTAAAGCAGGTAAAGTGAGAGGCAGAACAAGGTTTAGATGCAGTTCATTGATTCCCAGCATACGTTCAGATGAATTAAATGAACAAGTCTATTCTGCAAGGCAAGGTATTTCAAAATATGAAAACATTCATGCTGATTTCTTCTTTAAAAAATGCTATGAGGTTTTAGAAGTGTGTGACTGGGAATTGGTTAGCAGTGCAGCCAACCCATACAAATCTACCTGGCTTTATATTTGGCTAGAGAGCAAGAATTTATATTAATATTTACAGAAGATGTATTACACCAAAGATTAATTCAAGTCACAGATGATAACTATATTGAACTCTGAGAAAACAACTTTGCAAAAAGCGGTATACCATTTTAAGCATTACATTAAATTTATTACCAATAAATTTAATACAATTTTTTTTTACAGATCAGCAAAGTACACCTTGCTTGGGCAAATATTGCATAGAAGCAGAACTCTAATGTGGGAAAATTTGGTCTAGTTTTCCAGTGGAATCTGGATATTATAATAGCACTGTTGTTCTTACATCAATAGCATTTAGCACTTAGACTTATATACCACTCCATAGCGCTTTACAGCACTCTGAGCAGTTTACAAATGTCAGCATATTGCCCCCAGCAATCTGGGTCTTCATTTTAACTGACCACAGAAGGTTTGAAGGCTAAGTCAACCTTGAGCCAGTCAGGATCAAACTTCAGTACTTCATTCTAACCACCATGCTACCACACAGTGGTGAAAAAAATTATAACTCATGCACAAATCATAAAGCTTAAAGTTTCTAGACTGTGTTTGTCCCTATAGGATTCTGGATTTACTTCTAAACTGCCTTGAGAAATGTTTTACTGAAAGAGGTATGAGCATTTTTGCTCCCTATACATTGTGCATGGAGATGGAATCATGGGATTGGAAGAAACTTTCTAGTCCAATCCCCTGCCCAAAGCAGGGGATATCATCTCTTCCATCCACTGGCCTACAAGAAATTGGCATGCTGAGAAGGAAAGATTTGAAGGAGTTTTCTTACCTGTTTCTTCCAGAATCCCTGAACCCTTTTGCAAATGGATTTCGGTCAATTTTCAACCTGGTAATCTGGGGAACAGAAAATGATTTAGATTCCATAGTGAATATCTTATTCATCATTGTAAACTTTCGCCATTCTGCAACTTTTCTTTCTTGTTGCATTGTCTATGAGACAATTAATTTACTCAGCCTTATCTTCAAGCTATCTGATTTTATGGAGCTCCACTTGCTCCTTGCTTTCTTCTTTTACTGTTATTTATTGATGAAATCTAGCACCAAGTCTAGGGACTGGTGTGTTTGGGTCTTATCCCATGTAAGATCAATCTTACATGGGATAAGACCCGAACACACCAAGACCTGCATACCTGTACCCGTGAAAATCTACGAAAACACACACACACACATATATATATTTATTTATTTTTATTTATTTGATTAGTCAATTGCTTACAAGATAATAGGTATAAGTATAAACATAACTATAAATACATGGATACATATAAGAAAATAAAAGAAACAATAGGACAGGGATGGTAGGCACTTCGGTGTGCTTATGCACGCCCCCTACAGAGCTTGTAGGAAATGGGTGAGGTCAATAGTAGACAGTCTAAAGTTACAGTTTTTGTGGTTTGGGGAAGAAACCACAGAGTCAGGTAGAGTATTCCAGACATTGACCACTCTGTTTCTGAAGTCGTATTTCCTGCAATCAAGTTTGCTGCGGTTAACCATGAGTTTGTATCTATTGTGTGCTCTTGTATTATTATGGTTGAAACTGAAGTATTCATTGACCGGAAGGACATTGCAATGTATGATTTTATATACTATACTTAGATAGGACCGAAGACGGCGTAGTTCTAGGTTTTCTAAGTCTAGAACCTCAAGTCTGGTGGCATAAGGTATTCTGCAATGCGTAGAGGAGTGGAGAACTCTTCTTGTGAAATATTTCTGGACTTTCTCTACTGTGTTAATATCAGATACGTAATGTCGGTTCTAGACTGGTGAGCTGTATTCAAGTATTGGTCTAGCAAATGTTTTGTGTTATGTATGCAGGTTTGAATGTCATTGGTTAAGTTTGAACTGTTCTTGTAAAATGTTAGAAATGATTGGTTTAAAAAGTGCGGGAAAACCCTGCACTCTGATTGGCTGGCAACTGCGGCTGCTGACTATAAGTAGCAGCCACAGCTCAGCCAAATCGGGTCTGTTATGAGCTGTAGTCACTAATAAACTCTTCACTGAAGCACTCCGCATCTGACTCTTCATGCAAATCTAATATTTTGTATGCTCTAGTTAGTAGTGTGATATTACCGGAGAAAAAGCTACGTAGAATTAGGTTAACAACTCTTAATGCCTTTTTGGCTATGTAGTTACAGTGGGCTCTAGCACTTAGATCATTTGAGATGAGTACTCCAAGGTCCTTGACAGAGTTTGGATCATCAATATGGTCTTGACTATTCAGCTTGTATTTTATTTTCTGATTTTTTTTGCCAATATGTAAGACAGAGCATTTATTTGTTGAGATTTGAAGTTGCCATTTATTTGACCATTCTGATATATAGTCAAGGTCTTTTTGAAGGGTAGCAGAATTATCTGTGGTGTTGAATAGCTTTACATCATCAGCAAAGAGAACGCAATTGCTCTTAATATGATCACAGAGGTCATTTATGTAGAGTATGAAGAGAGTTGGACCTAGAACACTGCCTTGAGGGACACCACTGTTGACATATATAGTAATAGGGTATATATATATAGTAACTACACTGCTATATGAATAACAAATGCAGTTTCAGATGGAATGTTAAAATAAATTTCCTCTCCCAAATGAGCATTTGTGATTTTGCATTTCTTGACAGCTGAAAAATGTACAAGTCATCCATGTATTTAAACTGGAGCTCAGTCACATCATGAAGAAAAATATAAACTCTCTAGTGCAGATGATTTGTTAATACATATACACAGATGTTTTTCAAGTGAATCAGAAGTGCAGGAGGCAAAGGTCAATACATCTGGGTGTGACAGACAGCAGGGCTAAGCCACATGACCCATAACCTCTCTTTGGTTCCTTTAATGCAAGAAACCTGGTGGGGCTGAGGGTGGAGAGATTAACCCAGAATGTTACTAAAATGGTATGAAATATACAGTATTGTTCCATTCTGAAGGAAATATATTCATTCCATTCTTAGACATTTTTATTGTTATCCAAACATGCAAGGCTGTATTCAAACTGCTTTCTTGCCTTTTCAAAATGAAGTTAAACATGTTTTTAAGTAAATTAAAAACATATTGTCTCTGCTGTCAGTTAATGCTTCAGAACATAAAGCAATGGGTTTTTAGTGCTGTATTTGCAATACAAGAGATTCATTCCTTAGGTCAGGGCAAGCTCATCAGACCATTGCAATCCTTTGTAGTTCTCAATCCTGCAATCTCTTATTGACCTCAATATGCATTAAAGTTATAAATTGTAAAAGTATTTTCTTTGTATTCTGCAAAAGCCATTCAATATTTAAGATGGATTAATGGATGGATGGATGGATGGACAGGTGGACGGACAGACAGATAGATGGACAGGCAGGCAGGCAAGCAGGCAGACAGACAAGTAGACAGACAGATAGACAGACAATAGAGAATCTTGATATTTAGATTTCTTTCCTGGAGTTCTTCCAAAGAAATGAATTTCTATATTTACAGGTGATTGTAATTTTTTAAAAAAATTTTACAGGTGATTTTTAAATTTTCAATGTTTTAATTTTAATTGGGATTAATTATACTGGGCTTGTGTTCATTTAATTTTCTTTTAATTAATTTATTATTGTTTGATTTTAGTTGTGAGCCGCCCCGAGTCTTCAGAGATGGGGTGGCATACAAATCCAAGTAATAAATAAATAAAATAATTGTCAACTTAGAAACAGATCAAGCCTGCCTCAGCCATCTTTCCATTTCTCAGCTTGCCACATGGTGTGGGAGGGGGGAAGAGGTTAGAATGTCAGATCAGACAACAACAACAGATCATCCTGTGGGTGGGAACCAAGTTCATCTCAAACAGGTGCTAGCCTGAGACTGGAAAGAGTTGCCAGAGAGATGCCAGAACACCTAATTGGACAATCTGACCTGTGACAATGAGGGAGGGAGTTACCTATTCTTTAATTATACTAAAACTGCAAGAAATAGTTAGAGTTGATTTTGCTTTCATGTGTGCCAAAATGATATACTCAATAAACAGTTCTTTGAGAAAACTGTTTGCCTCGGAGTGCTGACTTAGTTGGGTTCGTCAGCTGGAATCTTGACGGTGATCTTGTAATTGTCCAATGGTTCTGGTTTATAACAAATTTTGTTCCTCTGAGAAATGCAGCCTCAAGAATACGGTGGGTTCCTCCCACCTGCCTTTTCTTTCAAGATGTCATCCCACCCTTGCTCTATTATATTATAACTTTAGTTGACCAGTCTACTGATCTATTGCAATGGAACTATTCTGATTATTTTTTCCTCTTTCCAATTAATTTAAAGCAAATTGTTTACATATTTGTTCATCCATGAATCATACAGATCCATTTCCCAATCTCATTGATAGGTTCATGGAAGATGCTATCAAAAATCAAAAACTCAAATTTGATTGATATTGTTTAATAATATCATCTGATATTAAATCACATAAGGAGCGGCATACAAGTCAAATAAATAAATAAATAAATAAATAAATAAATAAATAAATAAATAAATAAATAAATAAGCCAAAGTGAAATGCAGTTGCAAAATAGGTTGCCAAGAGTTAAAAAAACTAAGCAAGGGACACCCTTAGCATATCCAGCCCAGCCAGATTCCAGGTGAGAAGAGCTCTCCCCTGCTGAAGTACATTTGTATATCATGCCCTACCAGAACAAATATAAAGTTTAAATTACAGTATGTGACATTTCAGTAGGGAAATTAAGTCCTAGAAAGTAAGTAACCTTCCCTTACTAATGCTTTGTTTCATATGTTCCTGTGCTCGCAACCTGAAAATATCATAATCTCTTAAACTATATCATGTTGAAATATAGATAATATTGCTTGATTTGGCTTCTATTAACTTTCTTTACACTGTGCATCATCAAATACACAAATTTGACTTCCATTTTACAGGAAAAAAAGGAGAAAAGGTTAAAGTTTACCACTGGATTTTATGTTTTTCAAAACAAAGATTGGGAAATCAGTCATGTCCATGTTTATTTGGATAGTCTGTGAGGTGGCCTTGAGTTTCTCCTCCCAGGAACTTTTACAGCTGAGGGGAATATGTCCATTTGCATGTCTGCAATCTGTTTCCACATTCCAGCTATGAGTAGAGGTAATACTGGCATGGTTTCAAGATCAGTTACTTATCTCCCTCTCACCTTTTTCTCTTTTTGGTTTTGCCTGATTCCCTTTTGGTTTTTTACAATCCAATCTTAAATAAACATTTAATCCGATTCAAATTTATGAAGTTGTAAACTCAGAATGAGTAGCATGCTCTCATGAAGCTTGTCAACCACCCAAGCTGTAAAGACTAGGATAAATGAGGAGATGTCTTTTTCCAATCCTGGCTAGGACGGTCTTATCATCCCACAAATACCTCTGTTCCTTGGAGGAATGTGATTTGTCAAATAGATACAAAAGAGATGGAGCTGGGTCAGAATGTGGGGTAAATGTAGTACAGGTCTACTTTTAAAAAAAAAATTAAAAGAGGAGCATATTTTTGAGGATACCTGTTTATGAATACTATGCATTTTCTAGCTCATTCTAGCTTTTTTTTTATTATGGTCAAAGACAGTCATTACAAATAAAAGCATTAAAAACACTAATGATAATAACAAAATTAAAAGCATTTAAATAAAAAGGTGTCAAGGGGCACCTTCTTGCTATAAAGGTAGAATCAAGACTAGTGCTATGACAGGAAAAGGCTTGTAGAGTTCCTCTTTGATTACCTGCTGATTTTGATAAGCAGTAACTGTGGTGAAGACGGTCTCTGGAAAATGGAAGGTTTTTACCCCATCACCTGTGGGGGCTGGTTTTGTGGGAGACAGGTCACTGCTGAAGTCTTTGCAAATAACATGGATGCGTGGCTGATACTTATGCATTGAATGCAAGATTATCTTTAAAAAAAGCAAGCAAGAAAAGAGAAAATCATTTGAATGCATTATTTTCAAAATAAGATTTGAATTGAGAATTGGAGATCAATAATTAAGAATGACACCTCAAAATATGGATTACTGATCCATCCTTAACAGGGGGAGCAAAATTGGGAGCCCCTACTTTTTGAAGAGTTTATTGTAGGAAGAAATGGGATGAGGCTGATATCTAATTTGGGTTGACAATATCAGCACCTTCATGATACAGAAATAGTTTTATGAAGAGAATTTATGTAGAGGGCTTTTGAGGGACCCCCATCCCCAGTTAAAGCTAACCATCCTCTCAAGTCTGACATGAGAAGCATGTCCTGTCTGCTACAGAGTTCCAGCTGATGGGACCCAGAAGGAGAGCCTTCCTGGTAATGGCACCCAACCTGAGGAATATCATCCCCATCAAGGACAATTGGCCTAACACTACTGATTTTCCTCAAATCTCTTAAAACTTGGTTTTGTCACCAGGCTTGGGGATCCCATGGAAATGGGGAGCCCATGAAATGGTGATATTGTATGCAACACCTTGAATCTACTCTCCTGTGGTTTTGATTATGTTTTTATTATTATGTTTCCTAGTATGATTTGATTGCTTATTTGTACCTTTTGACTACTATTAAGTGTTATACCTATGATTCTTGAAGAATGTATTTTTTTCTCTTTCTTTTATGAACACTGAGAACATTTGCACCAAAACCAATTCCTTGTGTGTCTAATCATACTTGGCCAATAAAGAATTCTATTCTATTCTATTCTATTCTATTCTATTCTATTCTATTCTATTCTATTCTTTTAATATTAGTAGTTTTTAATATTAATTAAATTGTTTTGTTTGTATTGTATGCCACATTCATGAGATAATATACATGCTACACATATTTGATAGATAAATAAATAAATACATTTGATAAATAATCAAATACACTAGCTACCTAACTAAGTAAATACTTTATGTGTGTTTGTATGTGCCTTCAGGTCAATGGACTCCTGGCATTTGGCTGGAGAAGTCTCTGTAGTTTTCTTAGCAAGACTTCAGACATGGTTCACTCTTGCCTACTTCCTAGGGGTGAAAGAAGTGACTAGCCTAACATCACCCAGCTAACTTTGTGCCTAAAGTGGGATCAGAACTCATAGTCTCCCAATTTCTAGTCTAGAGTTTTAACAACTATATCAAATTGGTTCTCTGCATGCATAAATTTACACTTACAACAGAGAGTAGAAGATGGGAATACCTCAAGAGGTAAGAAAGTGGCACTAATGTTGTGAACAGACACTGTTTGGAGAATGTAGAAGAGTAAAACAGGCAATACTGAGAGCTAGAAAGGGCAAAGCTAAGTGGACATCTATTGAAAATTGAATGCAAATTTTTGTGACTTACATGGCCTTGATCATCTAGTTCATTGTTAGTCAGCTTGAGTTTATCAAAACTGACAACTTGCCGCATCCAGGTGTCTCCAGATGCCAGTGAGTCAGGGTGAATATAAACTCTCGGAGGCACAGGGGAGTCAGCATTTCCTGCCACCATCCACTTGGAACTGTGATACACATACCTGGGAGAAGTGAAGATAGGAGGGAGAAAGCTGTGTTACTTCAAGAGCAAATTCTCCCTCCCTTTATTTTATTTTCTCTTTTTCCTTGTCACCCATCAAATAGCATTCAAGATGTCAGATTGTTTGCACAGGAAGGAAACAATATCCTCTGTCTGTCTGTAATGGGACCCAGATGATACCTCGAAATACTTCCTCACTTCTGCATCTCTATTAATCCTCTTTTCCAATTAGTACCCCCTAAAAACTTTGCACAATTGGGCAGGTTAATTGGTTAACCCTACTAAAACCAGATGAAAGTCTTTAGACACACTAGGAAATATTTCATTATTTGCAGACAATCCAGGTGCTTGTGTTTCTCAGTTTAAATCATGGAAATCCATTATTTCTTCTCTTGTTTCTTTTCTGTTTCTTCTCTAGATTTTGTATAACCACACTTGCTGCTATATTTCTTGTGATCATTGGATTCAGTAAATACCAAGGGCACAACATTCATATCCCGTCCTGCCCAAAAGGTGACATCTGAGGAAGCTGAATGGAACCCAGATGGATTGGAACAAAGGAACAAACTCTAAACAATCTGAATCAGAAAATGCCCAAAGATCCATTAAGGGTTCCAGAGCCACAACTAGGAAGGAATCAATCCTTATTTAATCTAGAACATTGTCTTTGTAAATGAATTCGTAATCACAGAGAAAGAAAGAAAAATGCCATAGTAGCCAGATACATGTACACTCTATGTTTACTTATTTTAAGAAGCCAGATTCCAATGAAAATTGCTTCCCTGGTGCTGCTGACATAACATTTATTTTGTTGTTATTAAGTAGTGTAGTAGATTTGTATTTTGCTTCATCATTTCTTCTCAAGCAGTTTTTAATCTAAGCTTATATTTCCATATCATTCTTCAGGTGATACATTCTATACAGAGGTGGTATTCAGCAGGTTCTGACCAGTTCTGGAGAACCAGTAGCGGAAGTTTTGAGTAGTTTGAAGACCCACAAATATCACCTCTGACTGGAGATTTTACAGTATCCTTCCCCTGCCACGCCCACCAAGCCACACACACAGAACCGGTAGTAAAAAATAAATTAGAATCCCACCACTGATTCTGTAGTGCCTTTTGGACCAAAGAAAGATGAGCAGGTAGGGAACACCTTGAAAAACCTAAACCCATTCAATTCCTAAAGGTAAAAGGTGAATGTTTCCCCTGTGCAGTTAAGTCCAATTTTAGGGGGAAGTGCTCATTTCTACTTCTTAGCCAAGGGAGCCAGTGTTTTCCAAAGATACTTCCATGGTCATGTGATCAGCATGACTATATGCTGAGGCACACAGAATGCTGTTACCTTCCCACCAAAGTAGTGCCTATTTATCTACTCGCATTTGCATGCTTTCAAACTGCTAGGTTGGCAGGAGCTGGGGCAAGTAACAGGAACTCACCCCGTCATGCAGCCCTTGGGTCTTGAATTCAGGCTGTCAGCTTTCCAGTTGACAAGCTCAGTGATTGATCAAATACTATATCCTCCCTGGTTATAGGTAAGAAGTATGCCATGTTTGGCATGTCTCTCTGGATTGTTACCCCATTCTTTCTCCAAATTCTTTCTAGCAAATGGGCTCAGTGTTGCCTTGCTTGGATTCCTACTCCTCTTTTTTAGAATGCTATTCAATATAATTTTTAAATCCGCTTTTTTCACTCCCTTTCTCCAAATGTTTATATTGTCTTATTTTCTAAGACTAGCTTTAGAAAATATTAATGTTCTTATTCTTTATGGTGAGTAATAAAATATGTCTAGCAGATATTACAAGGTACATCCCCATGTTTAGGTAGCTATTTTTATGTTAAGCATCAATAACCATTTTGGTCCAACACTCAAGAGAAAGAAAATTTCTCAGGCAGATGAACATCGTATCTATGAAAAAGTTCTGAAATAAGATACTGTCCTATTACGAATTTGGGAAAATCTTGTTCTAACTTCTAAACATGTCTCAGCTAAGCTAACCTTTACCTGTATCTCTTATTATCCACAGGTACAATGTCCATGGCTATGTAATACTGCTGGTGAGGATCCAATCCTGTAATCTTCACTCTCATTGCAGGAAACATTCTCCTACAAAAAAGAGGGAGGGATGGGTAAACAAATATGATTCAGGAAGAGCTCTCTTTGCTGAGACAGAAATGTCCCAAAATTAAGAAGTTACATTGTAAGCTGCCCAGAGCCACTTTGAATTGAAACAGGCAGCCAATAAATTTCATAACAAAAAACACACACACACACACACACACACACACACATACATACATATGCAAGTAAGTAAGTAAGTAATTCACAGGATGTATTAAGTGAAAAAACTATATATTTATCTCATTGCTGCATCTTGTCCATTATTTTGTACTACTGTTGTACAGATTCCAAGATTTTGGGTCAGAATCAAGATTTTCGTATAGAGACAGAAGTATGCATATAAGATTTTCATGTTTTTTTTGTACATCTTACAAGACTGTGGCAAGCCAATGCCACAGAACAATTCAATTTGTTTATTCATACAGTATCTTTAATATATTAGCTATTAATTGATATTCTGGTTTTTTTCTTTATTCTGCCCTTCCGTATTTAATTACATTCTTTTTTTCTTTTCTTTCTGTTCTTTTTTCTTTTTTGGATGAAGCCCACTTCTGATGGCCTTGCTGTGGTATCATTGCTGACAGCTGAGGTGATGTACATAATTTGTATCATCTAACTAATCACATAATATTTTGCATTAAATAATAATTTGCAATGAAGATAGTTTTCAGAAATGATGTGAAAACATAAATTGCATAATGATACAAATAACATAATCTACATCAAATTGGAATTAATAGACCTTTCCTTTTAACAGACAATCCCTCATCTCCAAATGTTCCATTAAGCCAAGGTTTTATGGTTTAAACTCAGAAATTATCTCAACGAAGTAAGTTATCAATTAATATCTTCGGGGGGGAATAAAAGAGGGGGAGCTGATGAGTAAACTGTTGCTTAGTTAATGTTTCCTCATGAAGTGAGAGATCAGCTATAGTCTTTTCACCTTTAGTGTGCACTTGTCACAAACAAGAGAATAATAAGTGGCTTTTATTCCTGACAGCTAGATGGAACTGTCTTCTGCATTTTACTGCTGAATAACAGGGGAATGAACATAAAAAAATATGTCATATCTTGCAAAGGCCAACTAAAGCCTGAAGCATTATGCTTGCTCAGCAAACCTGTGATATTCTTATGTTCTTTCTGTGTGGTCAGTATCATTTTACATGACATAAGCAATTTCTCTTCCCCAAGCAATACCTTAGTGATAGCTATATGAAGAATGAGCCAAATTGCACCCAAATGATGTGACTGTTCTTACAGCCAAAACCAAATAAATATATAGTGTTAATTTCCACCACCTTTTTTGGTTTTGTGACTATTTCTCCTGCAGCATGTGAGAAAGAAATGAATGTATCTGCAAGCCCTAGGGTCTGCCTGCTCCCCTGCATACATCCCCTCCATCTTAGCTCATTTTCAACCTTAGTCAGCTTATTACAGGGCCTTTTTATTATTTTATTTAAATGCCTTCATCCTAGAAACTCTGAGGTCACACTTAGTTGGTTGATTTGATTCATTATTGACAACCCTATGGGTAAAGAAAGATTATGTACATGTGCCCTTAATAGTTTCATTTGACTTGAAACAAAAATATCACTGTGATATGTGATATATGAAATATGTGAAATGGGTAAGAAAACAGTATCATGCTGAGATTACCTTTATTTCACCGCACAACTTTACACTACCTATCTGGGTTGTGTAATCTGATGGTGCTTGCAGTTACCCACTCCTCCAACAGCCTTCATTATGTCAGAAAGAATAGATTCTTTTTCCTATCCAAGAGTGCATGTTTATAAATGCATTTCAACAGAATTAAAATGAAGAGCTTTTTTTAAATGATGGCCTCCCCTCACTCTCCCAATTTCTGATGTTGAGATTCAGTTATCTGGAATAAAATATTTATCCCACATTGAATATGAGATCTCAAGGCACTTTCGGGCCTACTAGATAAACAAGTAACGAGGGATGTCAACAGTTACAGAGTTTACAGGATGAAAAGCCTGTTCTGAATGAACCATTATCAACAGGGGTGGGAATCAAAAATCCCAGCAACCGGTTGCTGGGTGGCGGAGCCATGATGTGCGGGGGTTACTGGAACTTCCTGTTTCAGGCTTCCGGTGGGCCTCCAGAGCCTGGGGGAAGTCGTTTTCACCATCCTAAGGGACCAGAGGCTTCCCCTGGGCCTCTGGGAGGGCGAAAACAGCCTCCCCGGCCTCTGGAAACCCACCAGAAGTCGGAAAGAGGCCCATTTTGCCACTTTCAGTTTTTTCTGGGAAGGCCATTTTTGCTTTCCCAAGGGTCCAGAGGTCTCCCCTGGGCCTCTGCGAGGGTGAAAACGGCCTCCCCCAGGCTCTGGAGGCCCTCTGGAAGCTGGAAACAGGCCTGTTTCCGGACTTCCAGAAGGCCCATTTTTCCCTCTCCCAGAGCCTCCACATGGACCCTGCACTTACCTCCACTGAAAATGGACCACGTGGAAACTCCTGGGATGGGAGGGGTGGGAGGGGAGGGGACAGCCAGTTGGTCGAAATACCGGTTGGAGAACCAGCTGTAACTTTAAAATCTGGTTCGCCTGAATAATCACACTTGATTATCAATAAAGAATTTTACCTACGACAAACAGGGAACCAATGATTTTAAGCTACTAAAAGAAACAAATGCTCTAAAGATACTCTTCAAAGCTGGCAATATCCTCTTTTTTTCCTTCCCTTTTTACTTTGGGATCAGTCTAAAAGTATTCTTTTGCAAAGAACCATATTTACTACTAAAAACTGTGCTCAACTCTTTATTAAGAACCAAAATCTCATTATGTTATTTTGGAAATATTTAACAGGTTAATCTTCCTTTATAAATACCTCCTTGGAACTACAAGCCACCACCCACAAACCTCCAGCAGCTCCCAAGTTACCTGTTGAAAACATTGATGACTTATTTTTATTGAGGGGAGGGTTTTCAGAGGGAAAGTGTTTATCCTAACTTTTTCCCCAGACAAATTCCAGTGAGAATTTGGCACAGAGTTATTTTTTTAAGCAATTGCACCATAAGTAGAATATAGTGCACAGAATGATAGGGTTGGAAGGGGCCTTGTGTGGGTGGTCTTCTAGGTAGTACAACCTCCTGATCAAGCAGGAGACCCTATGCCACCCTGGACAAATGGTTGTCCAATCTTTTTCTTGAAAACCTCCAGTGATGGAGCACCCACAGCTCCCAAAAGCAGGCTGTTCCGCTGATTAATTGTTGTCACTGTCAGGAAATTTCTCCTTTTAATTTACTTTGATTTAAGGTCTCTCTTTAATGATCTTCCACCCATAACTTCTTGTCCTGCCCTCAGATACTTTGGAGAATAGAATGGCCCCAGGAAGCCTACTGCATATTAGAACATCATCTTTATTGCCTCACAAACCATGAAGGCTTTCAACCTTGTCTAAAGGAAAAGTTTAGAACTACACAGAGAAGGAACAGAAGTTTAGAGGTATGCAGCTTTGTGACTTTGAATCCGCTGTAGTAATAAACTGTTCACATTCCAATATACAGTAGCTGACCACAATGACTGTTTCACTGGATTTAGATAAACTGAAAGTGGTTGAAAAATACATATTCAGATTCTTTTCTGACCACTTTAGGAAGACGTGTAACAAATTTATGATCTCTTGCTCCACCTAGCTGTTGTTTCTTCCATTTCACTCCTTTCTAGTTTGGGCTTCGTAGCAATAGCATGAGGTTTTGGTTGATAATTGCCTCTGTCTTGATTTTTATGGATCGCTTTCAAAAACATTTTAAAAATCTGCCTGTTTCCAGGAACATTGGCAGGAAGGGACTTTTAAATCTCAATATTGAGAAAAAGGATTTATATGTCTGAGACTGATTTCTGAACGGAATATTTTTTATACCCTGAACTTTTCAGGGTAAAGAAATCATTCCTACATTGACTTTTATTTGTACTGCAGAATGTCCACACTGTTTCAGTAGATGTTATATAGATCCTCTTGTATATTTATAACAATAAATGCACAATCATGTAACCAATATAATAAATGATACCACATCTTCCTGAGGCAGGCAACTATTTCATTCCAGTCCCCAAAACCTTTTATGACATCTATGCTTCAGAGAAATCCCACTTCCATGCCCTCTCCCATTCATTCTTTTGATAGGAGGAATTTCAGTCAGTCAGTCAGTCAATTTCTACAGCCACCCAACTCAACCAAGTGATTCTGGATGGCTTACAATTCTAAAACAATTTAAATAATGTAAAAGAACTTTAAACAATCAAACAACCACAAAATAAATATGTACAAATAACAGCTGTGATGATTAATCAACCAACAGTAAAGCCAAGTAACAGGGTCCTTAACACATTTCAAGCACCAGGCCCACAACCAGGCTTTTAAATCTTTGCAAAAAAAACCCTCACAGGCCATTTCCAATCTCCATATTCAATAAGGCAGGGGCCTTACAGGAAAAGTCCATCTTCTAGTTCCCATCAGTTGACAGTCTTTGACTGATGGGATCTGCAGCATGCTCTGCCTGTTGGATTGGATTAGATGAGTAGAAAATCTTGAAAAAAGACAGTCCCTCAGGTAACTCAGTCCCAAGCCATGCAGGGATTTAAAAGTGACAACCAACACCTTTAATTATTCCCAGAAACATACTGGCAGCTAGTGCAGCTCACAGAGCAATGGTGTTATGTGTATTCCTACAGCTGCATTTTGCACCAGTTGAAGTTTCCAAATGCTCTTCAAGGGCAGTCCCAGGTAGAACGCATTACATAAATCTTAATCTGACAATCTTTGTTTGCATGTATTGGATGGGGAGATCTATTCAGAGCTCTCAATGCTGAAAATACTAAAACTGTATTGGATATGTTTGCCACTTTGAACTTATGACCTAAAGATAATGACAGTATTTTGAATAGATGCCAGTTTCAGAACTATCTTCAAGGACCTCCCCATGTGCAATGCACTGAATGAATCTAAATTTGAGGTTGTCCTAGCGTGTGACTCCTACACAATCACTGTGAAAACTTCATCAGCGAGTCTAAATTGCAAAGTTGATTCTCGAAAAGAAGTGTAATCCCTTGTAAAACAAGCCAAACCTTCCTCCCTTCCATTCCCTTTCATAGGAAATATTCATTGCCATGAATACTTGCAGGATTATATCCATTCAGTTCACATGAAATTGTATAAGAGAAGCTAAATGTAAATATCATGGGACTAAACACAGGTTTCACTCTGTGCCTCCCTTGCTGCTGAAAGGCTCCCAAATTTGCCCATAAAGCAACATTAGTTATGAATCCAATTATGTTGACAGAGCAACAAGTCCTGTGAATCTATCAAACATGCTCTGCGCTATAGTTGATCAAATGCCAAGGAGCATTGGGGATGCTGAAAGCACCAGGTGCAAAGAGCCAGCTGGCTCCGAAGCCTGGGATCACCACTGTCCAGAATCTCAAGAGATTACAAAGTACTGCAGAATAGAGGAGGGGACACATGGAGCCAGCTGCAATCAGCTTAAAGGCTGGGAAAGTAGTGCAACATCCTGACCTAAGTGAAGTCATGGGAGATTTGCTGTAGAAGTCAATTGGTTAAGGTTTTTAAGCTATAGCAAGATGATCTTCATGCAGCTAATGTGCTGCATGATAGCAATTTACAACTGCTATACACTGTTAGTAAATTGCAAGTGCCATATCCATACATAGAGCACTTAAGAGGCCACAGCCCTGACTTGTTGCAGGCCCCACATCAGAATCTTCAAAACAAACATGTAAAGCTATTTGGCTCCACCCAGCCCCAGTTGTGAAAATTGAACAAAGTGCAACAGTTAGCAATCCTGTATGCAGATGATTTCCTTGCAATGAGCAGCAAACATAAATTTCAATAAATGAGAAGTAAATTTCATGTTTGTGATATATATTAATTTGCATACCAGCTTTCCTATTATTTGTAATGCTGCATTCTGACCAAATATTAAAATAGCTGCCCAAATCTAATGTATTTGTTTATGTTTTTAATCCTACCATATTTTCAAAAAGCAAAGTAAGTGTATCTTCCTGACTGATACTCAAAACAATCCTTGCTGGTAGGTTAAATAGAGATACAAAATCAACATATATCCCTGACAATATTATGAATTGTTGATCATAAAAGCATGAAGACTATTGAGATAAACAGTAATAAATATAATTTAGGTTTAAAGGCTATAAACTGTTTTTTTAAATGTTAACTCAAAATCATAACTCAAAATATCAAAACATATATACAAATTAAAAGTGCATTAGTATATATGCCTAGAGCAGAGTTTCTCAAACTTGGCAACCCCAAGATATGTGGACTTCAACTTGCAGAACTCCCCAGCCAGCATGGGGAATTCTGGGAGATGAAGTCCACACCTCTTCAAGTTGCTAAGGCTGAGAAATACTGGCCTAGTATCATGACTCTCTACGGATAAGTTGTGCAAATAAGTCAACTTAATTTAATTTTTTTTAAAAATTAACAATTTTATTTGAGGTGATAAAATTTTGTCAAGATAATTTTTATTAAATTGTACTGTAAAGAGGCAAAGGAAAATAAGTTGTCAACCTGAGCATGTTTCCTGACGATGCAGGGTTGATTCATTCCATGCAACATTATAGTGGTGGTTTGCCATTTTAGGATATTGTGGGGGTGGGGATGGGCAGGTTATTTCTCAAATTCCTAATTCAGCATTTCTTTGTAGTACAGTTTAAGCAGAGGATTTTGTTATATGTTTGCTGATTTTAATTGATGATAAATGCCATTTTAAAAGTCTTTTGATTGTTAAAACTTAACAGCTAAATATGCTTTATAAAATTAAAGTGGTTGGTTCCTTAAATGTGGAAAAGGTGACTAGCTACTTCTATTGTTTGTTTTCAGTAGCATATATCATTAGGGATTTTCCCCAGTTTTTAAGCATATAACAAAAGCAAGATTAGTGACAGTTGTTTGTACCCCATTTAAATGCATCAAAAGGCTTCAAAAGAGAAGACTGGATTTAATAATTTTCTGAAGTATTGACTGTCAAAACTTTTCCAAGCACATCTCATTTATTTGGAACTTGAGATCTTTACTATTACCGCAGAGATCATCTCACAAGCCACAGAGACAATCTACAATTGGTCTCACTAATCAAATTCATGAAGTAAACCAAAAGGGGAAGAAAAATAAAATATTGTGGACAGGAGGATTTCTGTCACTGGATATTGCTCAGGCAGAATAGCCTTCTTCCTGGTTCTTTCTCTGTCCAAGGTGCTGATTGCTTAGAAAATAAACATTAATTTGCAATGATAAAGGAAGCTGGCTGGAATACACAAGTTTATACAAAAGATCAGAGACTTTTCTTGAAGAAATTAAAGATTTTGCTCTAACTTGATTATTATAACATTCCAATTCCTTAAAAGAAACATTAGCAGTGGGATGTGGAATTTGTAGAGGGTTTCTACCCATCCATGCTGACCCAGCTAGGTATGGTATGTTGTTCTTACAAAATGACAACAGAGGCAAAAAGGCCTATCTAATCCATGGAACCTGGATAGGCTGGATGAAATGAATGTCACTCTCTCTGTCCTCTGAGACATTGTATAGTGCCTGAATCAATGTGAATGGAGGTTGGCCAGTTGTGCATTGCAGGTTTTTCCCTCACTCTGCTATCTGGTGCTTTCTTTTTCTCCACATGCAAGAAAATATAGGACGCTATCTTAAGGGATGTCTAGTTCTGCCTTTAGAAATCCAAATTGGGGGTGTAGAGTAAGCTTTGTCCCTCTCAAGTATAATAAAAGATAATTTACTGCCATGCACAAAAAATACTATCCTTTTAAAGTGGAGACAACTTTACAGAGGATATTATGGCTATATCATTTATTGTGTCAAAAGTTGTGTTCATAGGATGGAAGGCATGGAAATTAATGCAGCTAGTTATGATAGAATAATGCAAGTTGGGTAAGGACATAAAATATAAGCACTGCTTGGTCAGATCCATGGCCCATCTTATCCAGTAGTCTATTCTTACAGTGACCAACAACTGCACAAGAAAGCTCACTAGTTTCCAGCAGGTGGCCTTCAGAGGCAGTCATGCTTCCATCAAGACTAATAGCCATTAACCCCCATGAATTTTTCTCTGACCAGCTTATTTTTTTAAAAAGGTAAAGGTTTTCATCATGTCTGACTCTAGGGGGCAGTGCTCATCTTTGTTTCCTTATTGAGGGAGCCAGCATTGTCTGAAGATGTTTCCATGGTCATGTGGCTGGCATGACTATATACTGAGGCACATGGAAAGCTGTTACATTCCCATCGAAGTGGTACCCATTTATCTACTTGCATTTGTATGGTTTCAAATTGCTAGGTGAGCAGGAGCTGACATGGGAGCTCTCCCATCATTTGGATACTTGGGCCTGGAAGTGCCAACCTTCCAGTTGACAAGCCCAGCATCTTAACCATCTTATGAAGCCAGACAAACTGGTAGCTAGCAGCACATTGTATGGGAGCAAATTCCAAACTTGAATTATGTATTGTGTAAAAAAAGTCCTTTTGTGTGTTCTGATTCTTCCAGGATTCAAACTCACTGGATGGTTGTAGTATCTTGGGAATGAGAAAATAGCTTCTCCTTGTCCATTTTATTTACACCATGGATAATTTTATACACCACAACCATGTTCCCTCTTATTCACCTCCTTTCTGGCCTAAAAAGCCCCAAATATTGCAATCTTTCCTCCTAGGGAAGCTACTTCAGATTCTTGATCATCTATTTACCCTCCTTTGCACCTTCTCTATCTTATATCCTTTCTGAGAAGGGTGACCAGAATTGCACATAATCTCTCTGATGCAGACGCACACAGATTTATATAAGACCATTGTGATATTGACATCTTGATTTTCAATTCGGTTTCTTATGCCTAACAATATGTTGTCCTTTTTTTAATATAGTGGGTGTACACTGTGTTGGCACCTTGCCATTACTAATTTTAGGCCTTGGATTTAAAACAGTTAGCTGTCGCAAGAAGTTGCTAACAAAAGAGCTTTCTCTGCCCTGATCAGTTTTACCAATAGATTTCTTTTTTTTTTAGCTATAATGAATATTCATTTCCTCAACTGTTTATTTTGTGGCTTCCCTTTTCAATTAAAAATGGAATTTATTTCTAAACACTTAAAAGACTGTTTGGGAATAAAAATGGAATTGAAGTCAAAAATGAATCAACACTACAAATTGTTGACGCAGCTGCAAAATCCTTAATTCTCACTGGTCAGTTCTGGAGTCAAATACTCCGTAAACTCCAAATATTTCTGAATCATTGATTTATGACCACAAAAGAGCCCAAAATTTCTGTTGATAAGTGATACCCTTGTTAAGAGAGTTTTATGACTTTTCTTGCCACATTTGTTAAGTGAATCACTGCAGTTGTTAAATTAGTAACATGGTTGTTAAGTGAATCCTGCTTCTCCATTGACTTTGCTTGTCAGAAGTTCACAAAAGGTGATCATATGGCACTGCAACCGTCATAAATATGAACCAGTTGCCAAGCGTTCAAATTTTGATCACAAGACCATGGGGAAGCTGCAATTATTGTAAGCATGAACAATGGTCCTAAGTTGCTTTTTTCACTGCCGTTGTAACCTCAAACGGTCACTAAATGAAAGTCAAAGGTAAGTCAAAGATTACCTGTAACTTTATCATGGAAATTTGATGCATTTGTATGCTGCTTATCCAAACTTATAGCATTCAATAACTTAATCATTGAGAATAAGTTTGGATGTCAGGAGTGGTCAGCATATTGTTACTACTATTATTCATTTGCACTCTTGCATTCATGGTAGGCACTGCATAATTAATCATTTCTTTCTTCTGTTTTTAGCAAGAAGTGCATACTGTATACATCTGTATACAGAAGGCTACAGGTGTTCATTTGGTTAGAAGCATTCTCACAAATATTCATTAGAAAATCTTTGCAAGTGATTTCAAGAGCATCAACATTGACAAAATATTAATAAAAATTTGAAATAATGACAACTGTGTGAGTGTGTGCACGGGTGCACACATGCATATGCATGTGTGTATAGGTCTATCTATTTCTCAATCATAGTGGGTGTGACCTGAACCTGATAGTTATTTTCATATTATTGCAACTAGAATTAAGAAATAAATTACAGAAAGTTTACTGCACACAGAGAAGTTAACCTTTCTGTCTTTATCTGCTTTGAAACTGCTGGACAATACAGTCTCTACACCACTAGTGGGGAAAGATATGGGGCTAAATTATAATAAAGAGGAGCAGTTATCAATAAAAAGCAGACAGGATCCCTTACCTGCCTGCTTTGGTGATGATCATTTCGGTGCCAATATCATGGAATCGCTTCCAGAGATCAGCACATTGCAATTCCACTTGGATCTCCTCCATGGATGAGGCAGGCAGAGACTGAGAGAGTGAGTTGCTTGATGTGAGGTCCGATGGGGAACCAAATGAGCAGGATGTCCGCTCTGCCAGCACTTCAGTTTCGGATCCTGTGCTCTGCTCTGAATCTAAAAGAAGCAGAAGCAGAAAGCAGAGTCAAACCAACTTGAAATGTCTAAAGTTCCTCAAAGCAGGAAGAGATAAAATGAAGCTATTTGAAGGGATCCAGGAATTAGAGGAATGACATCTTTTTCATTAGAAGAGTGTTGTTGATGTTGTGTTGTAAATTACAATCTGGCTTCTGGTTTTCAATTTCCAACATGACATCTGGTACTTTAATTAAATTTTAAAGCTGTTGAACAAAACTGCCCACAGTTAAAAATATAAATAGTAACAAATTAATCTGGATACAGGAAAATGCAGCCTGCAGTTGTAGGCTGAGAGAAATGGGGGGTGGAGGGGGAATCATTCAACACTGGAGAAATAATGTTGTATTTAATTGTATGTTTTACCACATGTGCTGTTTATGTGTTTTGAATAAGGGATTTTTTCCAGATTTCTAATTTCGATGTCCTCAAAAACAATAAAAGCTGTCTTTTGTTTTGGTTTCAAGCAGATACATGTTATTTGTTCCTATATTACAGGTCTTGAACAATTATTTTCCCTGAGAAAATAATAACGTTGTGTTATGGATGTAGAATCCCCATGGAGTTGAAGAAAGCAAGCATATGGAAAAAATTACTGCCAAAGTAATTGTTATTTCAAAGAACACCTAGACTTTTACAGAGTCTTCAGATATAAACATCTGGACCAAAATGAGAGAAAGCCAAAAAGCTGGAGCTGAATTAAAGACATCTCTCAGGTTCAAACCTTTTTACAAAGAGCTCTGAACTCATTCGTTGTGAGGACCCAAGGGAAGACTTGCCTTGCAGGCCTTGCCGTTGGAGGTTCAGTTGATTGGGGGTGCAGGTCACAGGGAATCCCATTTTTTGTCATGAAAATCACTTCCACCCAGGGGCCCAACTGAATTGTGATTCTCAGCACTACACTTCTTTGCCAATGCTCCTATTACGCCATATTATTATCTCCTTCTCATTTTAATGCTGTCTTGATGTAACTGCTATGCTGTTGGAATTAGGGTATCACTGAGTGTTAGTTATCTTACAGATTAAATGTTATGTATTTATTTATGGTCATCAATCAGTAAAATATGCTCTCTTCCACTCAAGGATATTCTGGGGCCCTTTCTGTATGTGTATATTATTTTAATTTTGGGAAAAACATTAAGCCCTCAGCCTTTTTATTGCAGAGATAGAAGAGAAAATATCTGTGCAGTATTCACGTCCTCCCACTTCTTCTAGTGATATGAGCTGATGTAACACAAGATAATTTTCTGAGAATCCAATTACAGAATGTCCAACGCTGTAGCTTGGGTTTTAGTAACAAATGTTGAAAAGGGTGGAACACTGAAGAAATCAGCAAGCACTGCTGGCAACAATATAATCAGCTTGGAGAAGATACTGAATTGCAATTCATGACTTTCATAGGAATTGTGCCAGAGTCACATGTAAAGGAAATGTAAGCTGTCCAGCACGCTCCTCTTAAAAATATTTAATATAAGGATTTCAGCAAATCTTATTTCCAAACAATAATGTTTGGCCTCTATTCAGTGTGCTCAAAATGTTTCACATCTGTTATCTAATTGCAGTTCAGAAAGATAAGGCAGCATTACTGTAGATGGAGTTTAAGGCTCTTCCACATGGCATCCTTCAGCTGTTTGCCTCCCATAAATAAACCAGCTGGAAATGAAGCCAGCTTAAGCAATTTCTTCCCAGATGTCAATCCCTTCCTCCACTTTGGACATGGTGATGGCCAGTTGTTCTGTTGCTGAATAGTGATTAACACAGCTCCTAATTGGTGAATTCTCCTGTTTCTTTAACCCCTCCAGGAGGTAAAGCACAACTGCTTCCCTTGCCATGAGAGTCAGGCCATAGCCTTCAAGCAGGACAATGGACAGAACATTCAAAAACCCATTCCAGAAGTAGCCAATATTAGCAGTTCATCCTGCAGCAAAGCAACTATTATACTGGCCTTACATGTGAAGTGTCTCTGGTTTGAAGCTGGGTAGAAACTACTTTTGTTCATTACTGTTTTTCCTTTCCTAAACTCTCCACTTGTTTGTTGTTGTTCTTCTTTACCAGTTCGCAAGTGAATATTTTCACATTTATCAATCTTGCCCCAGTTCCCAAATAACCCAAATAGATAAGTGTTGCAAAAGGGTTTATCCCTGAATTTAACTGGGGTTCAGAGAGAGGTAGGCAGGGGCATGGGGGTGGGGGGGAGGGGAGGAAGGAAGGATTGTTTCAGCATTTCAATGGTCTACTAGTGAACTGATTATAAAATAACAAGCAAAAACGAGTTAGTAAAATAATTCAAAAGGAGTCGATGTTTTCAAGCCATTTCATGTTGCACTACAGGACGACTGTTATAGCAGCAAATGCAGCAGAGATTAAGAAGCACCCTGGGAAAGCACAAGACAGGGGCTTTTATTTAAAACTGCTGGTGGTGAATGCATGAGTGTAGAGCAGCGCTTTAACTTTATAAACTGCAGTGCATCTTTTCCCCCCAAATGTACATGTAAATAAACAAAATCAAAAGTTCATTTTTTGATGATGAGTAACTACCAAAGTGAATAAGAGGCTCTATTCACACTGCAGATTATGTGGATTCATCCCCTTCAAAGGCATTTACTTACAACACAGAAAGCACAGCCAATGAACCAATCATAAACCCTTTTATCCATCCATAAGTGGAAAACACCTATTCTGAAGCAGTCCAGGAAAATACGAGCAGAAGTTACATTTCCTGCAAGCTGGGTGTGTGTGGATTGAGGACAACCTGCTTTGGCCCTCCAGTGGCGGGTGGCTCATGCTGGAGCAATCTGGATCTGCCTATGATCTAACCAGCTGAGAGAATGGGATTTTGGATGGGGCATTTCTCTTTTATAGCTGTATCACCTTACAACACAATCCTACACAGGGCATGCCTTTTCAGAAGTAGGGCTCTTTCTGACAATCAAACAACTCACTTGTATGGTGTTTGTTTGGATGAAACCTAAAACATTTTCTATCCACATTTTATAGTTGCCATATGCCCTTGCATACCATCCGGAGATTGCAGTTGGTGCAGAATGCGGCCGCGGTGGTGATGGGAGTTACCCGTTCTCCCATGTTACCCCCTCCTCGTGGCTTGCATTGGTTGCCGATTAGCTCGGGTGAGATTCAAGGTTTTAGTTTTAACATTCAAAGTCCTACACGGCATGGGTCCCCAATATCTGAGGGAGCGTCTTCTTCCAATAGCTAGCTCCGGCCGCCTGTGGGGCTCATAGGCAAGGACTCCTCGGGGTTCCATCGGTCCAATGCCGGTTGGTACTTCCCGACGACGAGCCTTCTCTGTTGCGCCCCGACCTCTGGAATCAACTGCCTCTGGAGCTCCGTCTGGCCCCTGATCTCCGTACCTTCCGCCGAATTAAAACTTGGTTGTTTGACCAACCGGGCTGTGACCCTCCTTTGGGGAGGATGGGTTTTAATATATTTTATTGTATTGTTATGTCTTATATTTGGGCTTGTTAGTTTAATGTCTTTTTAAATATTTATTGTTCTGTGTTTTAGCTGTGAGCAGAGTCTTGGAGATGGGGCCATACAAGTTCAAATATAAATAAATAAATAAATATGGAATAGATATAACCCTTGAAGAATTTTTTTTTGTCTCCACGATTATGGTGGTTGGAAACTTAGTCCAATTCTAGGCATCTAGAAACAGAGAGAGAGGGCCTTTTTTCAAGAGTTAAATCACATTCATTTTATTATTTATTACTTCCATAGTGGACAACAAAAGTGAATTTAAGTACAAACAAAGGCTGAAAATCCAGGTGCAAGAAGCATATTACAGAAGCTGTACCTGTTAACCACTTTGTTTTCTAGGCTCATGTTAAGGTGCCAGCTCATCATTGAAAAAACATTATGGGTCCGAGGGTCAATATTAAAGGAAGAATCCACTCTCATTTATTCATTCCCATTTCCTCCTCAAACAGATTCTCAAAGCATCTCATTCCTCCTATACAATATCTCCTCCATATCTCAAAATATGTGGCTGCTCTCTCCTTCAGGGACTCAACAAGGGACCATTCTCTGTGTCCCCTTGAATAACTAGAATTCATGTCTCCAAGATGTTCTATAATACCTTCAACTATTTGAGCCACAAAGATTTAAACAAAATAACAAATACAAAAACCAGGCATTTCTTACTTTCATAGTTTATGGAGTGGAGTTTGCTTTGTATTCCTTTTATAGCTACTGCTGTTGATTCTTCATATTTTCCTTTGGGCATTTGGAGCTTTATTGTTGCTTGCTTTTTTTTATACATATATTGCTCTCCATGAGGAGAATTTAGCTGAGCAGAATTAATTGTAATTTCAATTAGGTAAGGTAAGTTTAACTACAATTAAATTGAATTGAATTGAATTGATATCCTGATTCTGTCCAGGGTTGGAGTTGGAGACCATGGGAGAAATTCAGAGAAGTGAAGTGGCCCTTGATTGAGAATGATTGTCTGTTGCTGATTTAAGTAGAAACTTAGCATCAGACATCAGATGGGCATAAGGGTAAAAGGAGAAGAAAGGAGAGGAAACAGTAAAAATAATCTGAAATTTCTCTTCGGAAACATCGAGGGAGGCAGTAGAGAGACAGAATATTTTAAATGAATATATTTAAAAGCCAAGTTTTTAAACCTTTGAGAAAAGCCAACAAGGTTGGGGCCATTCCAATCTCAGGGAGAACATTCCATAAGACAACAGAGAAAACCCATCTTCTAGTTCCCACTAGCTGACAGTCTTTGACTGCAGGATCTGTAGCATGCCCAACCTGTTGGATGGACAGGTAGAAACTCTTAGAAAAAGTTGGTCCCTTAGGTAACTTGGACCTGAGCCATGTAGGGATTTAAAAGTAATGACCAGCACTTTGAATTGTACCTGGAAACACACCAACAGCCACCACCCCATGCCCAAGAGAAAAGAAATAAATCCTGTAAAAAGAGCAACATTCCCATCTCAGGTTGCCAAATTCAGCTAAAATTTAGTTCAGGCTCACTGAAATAAGACCCTCACTCACTTTCCCACCATACTCAAGATAGGTTTCCAAGCAACATATTTGCAGGTATATGTATTTAAAAGCAGAAATAGTGGCAGTGGTTAGAATGCAGAATGGCAGGCTAACTCTGCCCATAGCCTGGAGTTTGATCCTGACTGGCTTATGGTTGTCTCAGCCTTCCATCTTTCCGAAGTCGGTAAAATGAGGACCCAGATTGTTGGGGGCAATATGCTGAATTTGTAAACTGCTCAGAAACTTATCAAAGCACGATGAGGCAGTGAATAAGTCTAACTGCTTCTGCTATTGCTATAGAACAAGGCACAGAAAAATAACAATCATAATATACTGAAATACAATTGCTTCTCAACACTGTTCATATATATAGCCAAGATATTGCAATGTAGTTTGGACTGGTGACACCCTTGTCACCAACAGGGGGAAAATAGTGAAAACTGAAGGAATCAAGATGCCTAGGGAGCCTGGATGAACACAATCAATAAAAAGTACCTGGGTTTCCTTCAACTTGATCACATCAAACACAGTGAAGTCAAGAAGAAGCTTAGCCATGAAAACATTATGAGAATGAAGAAGATTTAAAGTTCAAATTTAATGGAAAAAATGCCATCAAAGAAATTAATAGCCAGGCATTATATATACAAATGGAATAGTGACTGAACACAAGAAGAACTAAAAGCCCTAGATAAGAAGAAGAGAAAAATAATGACAATAAATCACCCTTCATCCATGCAGTGAGGTGGACAGATTCTACTTACCAAAGAGCATAGATGGGCATGGAGTGTTGTAAGTACATTAGACAACTGAAGAAAAAAAAAGAACACTGGAAGAATATCTGAAGGACAGTGAAGATGATGAATTGAAACTATTACACCATGAAAGACTACTAATACCAAAGAGACCTGGAATACAAGAAAGACCAAATGAAGATTAGAAAAGAGACATGGCAAGGCAAATTAATACATGGACAATACATTAAAAAGCTGGCAGGCAAAGCAGAAAACAGCATGACCTGGCAATGGCTAAGAGCAGGAAAGTTGAAGAAAGCGACCAGGTCTTAAGACCACAAGACCAGGTCTTAAGAAGAAATGCATACAAAGCCAGAATTGAGAAGATAGCAACAGACAACAAGTGCCACCTCTGCAAAGAAGCTGAAGAAACAATGGGTCAACTGATTAACTGCTGCAAGATCATACAGAATGACTGCAAACAATAGCATGACGAAGTAGCAACAATGGTGCATTGGAATAGTTATAAGAATATCACTTCCCTGCAAGCAAGAACTGGTAGGACCACAAAAATAGAGAAAGTAATGGTAAATGAAGAGGCTAAGCTGCTCTGGGGCTTTAGTATTTGACAGGCACTTGCCAAATATCACCCTAGATTTAATACCTATCAATAAGAAAGACAAAAACGTCTGGATAGCGGACCTGACAATACCTGGATGCAGCAGAGTAGAAGAGAAAGAAGAAGAATATCACAAAATACAAAAAAACCTTGCAAACAGAAGTAGAACCATTGTGACAATCAATCAATCAAGCAGTAACCAATAGTGATAAACTCATTCAGTACAATGCCCAAGCATCTGGAGTAGCACTTGAACTCCATCAGCATTGACAAATCACTATCAGTCAATTGCAAAAGACAGCCTTACTTGTAATAACTTACATCCTGCAGTGATATCTTTAAAACAATCAAACTATACCATCTGCTTGTCCCAAGTCTTTGAGAAGGGCTCCATAAGTGGACAAAAATGTCAAATTCAGTCAAAACATCTGGCTAACTGTGAAACCAACCATAACAATTGAATAGATAACTATTGGTTAAAAGTAAGCCTCTCTTAAATCAGCTCCTGTTTACAAAATTAATGTTCATAACTAGCTGTTCTCTCACAATAAACAAATATCCACACTCTTCAAGAAAGAAAGAAAGAAAGAAAGAAAGAAAGAAAGAAAGAAAGAAAGAGGAAAAAGAAAGAAAGAAAGAAAGAAAGAGAAAGAAAGAAAGAAAGAAAGAAGAGGAGTTAAGAAGAAATAATAGTTGTACAGAAAAAGAGAAGAAAAAAGAAGTGGAGAAACAAGATTAGATGGAGATGAGGGAAGCAGACAGGAAATGGTGGGGAGCTAGTTTTGTTTAGGCATTACAAAACCGTGCTGGCTAGGGAATTCTGGGATTTGAAGTCCACACATCTCAGTTGTCAAGTTTGAAAAACACTGCTTTATAACAACCAATGTCTTCACCTACCTGTAGCTCTTGTCGGTGCCTTTATTTTCAGCAGCTCCTTCTATTCTAATTGACTCAATAGAGTCTATAAAATGGATTCCAAGTCACAGGTTGTTATTCGTGAGGAAAACTGGTTTTCCTGTAATAGAAATGGGTGATCTTCTCTTGCTGTTCTCTGCTTACTAGGAAAATTTATTTTTACAGGTCAAATAGCCATCTCATACATATAGTCCTCAACTTATGCCCATTCACTTAGCAACCGTTTGAAGTTAAAACACTGCTGGAAAAGTGACTTATGACTGCCTTTGCACTTAACGCCCATTGCTGCATCCCTGCAGTCATGCAATCAAAATTCAGGTGCTTGGCAACCAGTGTGTATTTACAACAGTTGCTGTGTCCTGGGATCATGTGAACACCATTTGTGACCTTCCCAGCTGGCTTTCAACCCACAAAGTCAATGGGGAAAACCAGATGTGCTTAACAACCACATGATTCACTTAATGACCATAGCAATTCACTTAATGACCATGACACAAAGGTCATAAAACCAGGTGTGACTCACTTAACAACCACCTTGCTTAGTGACAGAAGTTCCAGTCCCAATTGTGGTCATAAGTTGAGGACTAACTATATTATTCTATAAACTCTCTGAGAGTTTATTATAAATAAACTAATATACTGTCTATGTCATGGCTGAGCTACTATATTCCTCAGGTAAACATATAAATATATTTCATGCTGTGGGGAAATTTCTGGCATTCCTCCAAAATGTTTAAAAACACATTATTTCTCTAATGCTTCACCAAATAATGCTTTAACAATGCCATGGCACGCTCCTCTGTGAAACAATTTTACTGAAACAGATGTAGTATCTGTAAAGTATGCAGTAGTATTATGTTTACTTTTTATACCTTTCATCCTTAAAAACATATCACTAGGGAAGTATCAAGAGGCTGATCATACTTAATGGACAATTGTTGTCAATTGTTTTTTTGTAATATTTAATCTGCTTTTATTCTTATTTATTAATACTCTTGATTCCAAATTTACCCTCTCCCTGAATTCATCCCTAGGACAGTTTTCAGAGCTCAGTTTTCTACATGTTTGTCACTCATTCTTTGTATTTCTGCCACACAAAAATGCAGGTACAAGCCAGCTGAAAGACACATCTGCTCAGTTCCCCTGACCTACGCCGCTTCGTTTTTTTTAAACTGTGAGTTTTCAATGGAACTGAAAATATCTCATAGGAGAGATTTTGCAGCATGCTGTCAGCAATTTACAGCTGCCAAAACTATATCAATCAAATCCCACTGGAGACTTTCTTTCTTCCAATCAAGAGTGGTTAAGAAGAAAAGGAGGGGCACACACACACAGAGAGAGAGAGAGAGAGAGAGACTCTAGCTTTTCTCAACTGAAATAGCTCCATTAGATGATATTTATAAAAGATCAGTAACATATTATAGATAAAATGTTATAAAATATGCAGCACACATTATAAAAATAATTTTGGATCCTCTGTTAAATGAGATATTCCATCTGGCTACACTGTATGATCTGTATAGCTGATCTGATTGCACACAGAATTGCAATAAAAGGTGGCTGCCAAATGTGGATTTAAATTAACCATAATATTTTTGTTTATTTTCAATGATATAATGTGTGTTTATGTGTCTGTGAACATGTGAAGAATATTCAAAGAATTGACTTTGCTATGCAGCCAAACTATTTAATCCCTGGTGGTATGTGGGTAAGTAAATAAAGATGGATGGTTCTTTATAGAAAGCAGCTAATTGCAAAACCCACTTATCCTCTGCCCCAGCAATTAAAGTATTTTTAAAAGTTTCTGAACTCTACTGTCAATTGGCCAATTCTCTTCTCAGATTGATCCTCCATCAGGTCATGATTAAATATTCAGTGTAGTTGCCATTTCAAAATAAAAATTGTTTGACAAGTACAGGAAGCACTCTAGAGAATACTACCAATGGCAAGATAATATGCAAACTCCCCCAAACATGTACCTGAATAAATTACATAGACCTACTGTCCAAACTGAAGGTTCACCTGAGTTCAATAAAGCCCTGAAGTTTTGAGATGATTGCAGAGCCATAACCACAACAAGATATTTTTCGTTACCCTCACAATGGTTGGAAGCTGCTTCAGACTTTGCAAAATACCAATCTATTTCAATCTTCATATAAAATGATCTCTATGCTACTTTGATTCCCCACTCTGCATCCTGAGATGCTAATTTTAAAAAAAAACCTTTTTGGAATCACTGGCAGGTCCTAAGGCCTTGGAGGTACATATGGCCAGAACAGAAGATGATGGCTTGCTATTTTTGCTTTCTTTTGATTTTATGAATTCCTTCCCATTGGCTGCTATAAATGGGAGCTAACAAGGGCTGATGAACTGCTGGGCATAATTTGTGGAGTAATTAGGATGATAATTTCTCTGACCTTCTGAGATCAAGGAGAAATTTTCCCATGATTTTTCATCAGTGGAACAGTCCTTTATAATAAAACCATTCTGGAATAAAGAAGAAGTTCCACCATGATGTCTCTTCCTTGGGACTGAATTGAAAAATGGAAAGTGAGGGAAAATACAAAATACTGCAGATGTTTATTCAATGGAAGAGATATTCTTACATATATCTCTGCCACTCCATAACTAAATAAGTGCTACAATGTTCTGTATTGCCTGCAAGAATTTATTCAAAATGTCTTCTTTGGAAGAATTTCTAAGGCATATTCTCTTTCGTCAGAATGAATCCAGAGCTGCTAAGAAAAACAGACAGAAGAATTTGTCTGCCTAGATTATTGATATAATTTTTTTGTTTTGTTACATTTGGATCAGTTTGGGAGTATGTTCTTGCAGATGTTGAAGAATAGCATGAGGGCCAAAACTTTATAGACCAATGAATAAAATACAGAATATATTCTATCACACTACTTGTGAGCTGTTCCACAAGGAAAAACTAAAGCCACCCTGCTTCTAAACCCAAACACATTGCAGAAAAGCAATCCAAAAGATACGATAGAACCATATATCCTGCATTCATCACCTGGTATCAGCTATCTACCAAAATGGCAGTGATTGTTTACCTGTACAGTTTCCAGTCATGATCATACATATCTAGAATAAACTGATGAATATCCAGAGAAATGTAGTGTAGTTCACAGGGGAAATGGAAAATATTTATATGCAGAATGTCCCAGAATTTAGATGCAACATCTTTGTGTTTTAAAAGGGTACAACATAACAGGAGTGAATCATTGCCACTTTAACTAGATCATGGCTGGACAGTTTGTGGCCTTGGCCTTCCTTGCAATCCTCTATCCCTACTGCCAGAGAGCCATAGAAAGCTCCACCCTCTTTTCCCACTGCCAACTATCAGCACAATCATTTTGTCAGGCAGGAAACAGATCGCTGCTTTCCTGCTGCCATTAAAGAAAGGAAACCAGACAATCTGGTCCCCACCCGCTGCTTGATTACCTGATCAACTGAATGTGGGGACCAGATCAAGTATCCGGTTTCCAAGAATGACCTACATGTGGGAAGCACTCAAGCTGGGCAGGAGAAAGACAACAACTTTCTCTTTTGTTTTGTTCTTAGCACCTGGCTGCCGGAGAAATTTGTCCTTGAACTTTCACTAGTATTTCTGAGTAGGCAGCTAATCAAGGCAGTTTCATATGTTTAAGGGTGGAAAATCTGAACCTACAAGATGATGAGGAAAAACATCTAAGGAACCAATAAAGCTTTCCAAATCGCCAAAAGATAATGTGACAAAAAGGGGTTTTTTTCCCCCTGTACCATGTTATTTTTCATAGCCATGAGATCTCCTGTTTTAACTCAGAGACATTTGACTGTTTGGAGAGCTTCTGCATCCTTTTTAGATGGATTTTGCTGTTCTTGCCTGTTCTGCCCCCTCCTCCTCTTCCTCCTCCTCTTCCTCGCCCAGATGGATAGACCAGGGAAAACACAGCAGGGCATTCTTCTGATTTTGCATTTGGCTGGTTCGCATCTTGCAGTGTTTATAGGCTTGACGTGACTTTTCCAGCAAAAAATTGACATGGGCAAGCTCTCCACATTTTCCCCCCACCCACCCCTCTTCTCTTTCATCCAAACCATACACCAGACGTTTCTGCTTTCAATATCCTAATGCATTTTTGCAATGGACTTGCAGGGGGTGGAAAAATCAATACATAGGGAAGTCACACCAACCCACTAGGAGATGCAAAACTTCCCTATTAAATTACAGCATCAGGCTCTGGTGATCTGATACTATTTCCTCTTTGAAGACCTTTTTAGTCCTGATGATTATGAACAAGTTTGTGCTACACTTAACATGCATTTTTCCACCTACTAGAAATAATCAAAACTTGAGGCCCCCAATTTCTATCCCTTTTCCCAAAGCATTCCCATTCATATGGGGCAAAGTTGGGGAAGCAGAGTTCACAGAACACATAGCATTTAACACAAGCAGCAGGTCTGCTATTTCTGCAACAGAGATATGTCTACTGCTAGGCAGGGTGCCTTCTGTGCCCTGACCAGAGAGAGACAATGGAAGCCCAACACCAGCGTCAAAAAGAAGAGCAAAGCATGTGACCTCCAATAATTACAATTCAAAAGCAGTTCTGTAGGGCCATCCAAGTCTTCAGTACCCATTCTATTTTTTTTGATCCAACCACATCATCCAGACCCACATTTTAGATTTAGACAACGTTCCAAGTATCTGTTGAAACAGTATTGTGCAAAGCATTTAAATTCTTGAAAGTTGCACAATAACACTACAGGGGAGCCTCAAGTATTTATTGCCAGTTCTGGGCAAATGTCAATCTTGCCAGATCAGAAACAACACCTGTTTTAATCTGGCAACTCCCTGCCTCTTTATTTGTACACAGAGAAGGGGGAGGGGGAAAGAAAGAGAAAAAAAGAGAAAGAAAGAGAAAGAGAAAAAGAGAGAAAGAGAGAGAGATGAATGTACAACGGGCAAATTTTCTCAGTTTAAGGAAAGAAAGTTTACTGTTAGCTTACTTTCTGATTAATTGGAAGCTGGAGCTGGAAGCATTTGCTGACCTATTACAAGTAACCTGGAGCTCAGCAAGGTGATCCCTATTTATTTTCTGCCACCTTTCATTTAGAGCCTACCTTTCAAAATTAGGGGTTGAAAAATTATCATTGAGAAGCCAGTTCAAACCATTGGGAATGCTGAATGTCCCTCAGAATGCAAAAGATCTGATTGACCTAATCAGGGTCACTCGGTGGTTACTAGTCCCAACTGCTCTCCATGCTATTCCCAACAACAGAGGCAGCAGCGTGGCTCTGAATAGCTGCCACTGGGGAACAGTAGCGGGAGACGTCTATGGCCCTGGTGTCCTGCCTGAGAACTTCCTGGATACATTTGGTTGGCCACAATGGGAAACAGATGCTGGACGAGGTAAAGCCTTGGTCTGATTCAGCAGGATCCGTCATATATTCATAATTCAATTCATTCAGTAGGAATGGTTTTATACAAAAAGTATTTTATTGTGAAATATTTCAGTAATTGTTCTTTAAATCAAGTAATACAATGGTTTCTTCGGGTATTAGATCAGTGCAGGGAAACAACTATTCTTCTGAAGTTTTAGAGTAGATTAACATTGCTGGTGTTTCTATGTGTCTCAGTAAGTAAAGCTTTCTACCTATCTAATCTTTCATCAGCTACTCATATAAGACTGAACACAGTCACAATTTGAATGGGTAGGTCTTGGAATGAAAATAATCACATGTTTAATGCAAATAGAAATGTCCAGTGTTCACTGCTAAGTATAATTTGAATAAAGATCTGCTTCATTCCAGTATTTGTAAAACAAGGGCCTCAAAGAGAATCAGGTAATAATATTTAAAAGATTCCCAATGTAATTATGCCATTAATATACACTCTGAAAAAGATAATTTTTAGTCCATAATGCTTATTCTTTGAAAGAATAAAGGGGGAAATAAATGTTTAGAATGTAGTCCTTGCCCCTTGGATATTTTGGAACTTCTAAATAAATACTTTCAGCATTACTTTGAGATTGAATTTCTGAAGCCTGACCCAATGGGCTCAGTGGAATACAACTTTAGAGGAAAGTGCAGTACTAATAATGACCTTCACATATTCTGCAGTAACAAAATTATGTTCATTATTGATGTCTATTCAGTAAAACTCATTAGTATTATAAATCTCTGGCATAATTACCTGTTACATATGTTTTTGGAATGTCTCCTCAGTGAGAAATGCAGAAACCAAGACAATGTAAACATTAGGTGCTTCAGCCATGAAATCCTAGTTAAGGGACTGTCAATCACAGAACAGACTGAAAACTGAATGGTTAGTGGAATTAGTGGAATTACAGGCAGAAGAATTAATTTTGTCTTGTCCACTTTTCCAGAACAGAAGCACAAAGTTCAGAAGGGGCTGGCAGCATCATTTTGAATGGCTAGTCAGTGCAAAATCATGATGGTATTTTTTTTAATGTTTCATCTCAATCAATGTCCATATATTGATTCTATCCAATTTCCACTTTTATCTATGACAATTGTCCCACAAGTCAACATCGCACTTTAGACACAGCAGTGCGACTAAGATTAATTCATATCAAACCTGTAAAGACAAATTCCCTGAGCATTCTCCTATGTAAGGGTTGCAGAAATCAGTGATCACTATAGATGGTTGCTTCATAATTTTGATTTAATGTTTAACATAGAAAACTAAGATATTTCCTTTTTTGTTTGAAGGAAATGTAGATACAAAACTTCTGAAAAGATTAAAACTTAGAAGGAATTTAAAAAGAAAAACACCTTGGAGATATTCCTATTATTCCTATTATCAGGAGGGAAAGTGTACTACTTTGAGTTGCAAAAACAATCTGACACCTTTTAAAAGACTAAGGAAGATACACATTTGTTAGGATATGAATTTAGTGGATCAAAGATCACCTCTTCAGAGGCATGCAATCTCAATGAGCAGGCATAGATATGTTATGAATATGTATTAGAGAAGGAGACAAACAATAATGTATACACACACACACATACAGTATGTCAGATAATGCTACTGATCGGTGACAAAGTATTATTGATGTGAATACAACCTGCATTAATCTATATAACATTACAGTGTTTATCTGTTTGCTTGTTGGTACCCTCAAAAGTTAGTCCAAACATTGCATTATGCCACAAAATTTGAATCAAGCTTGAGTCTAACTTAACAAATGCATTAATATTCCAAAACCCATTACTCTCTATAAAATTGAAAGGTCCTTGATTTGCAAAGTCGTGTCCATTTTAGAATGGCCACAGTCACATGAGTGTGATTTCCAATGCTCTGTGCCAATGGGGAAGCCAGGAGGAAGTTGGAAGTTTCTCCTGCTGCCTCTGTTTTTTTTGCCCTACTGTGTGTGGTCTGTTTAGGAAAGTAAATTTTGAGTTATTAGTGAAGTTCATTTGCCACTAAAATTATTTCTCTATTTATGATCACGGTACCATCCAGCATTGGGTTAAAAAAATGGTCAACTGAAAATTTAATATTAATTCTGGTCACATCAGACTGCACTACTTTTTTCTCAAAGGATGACCCAATGGGTCACAAGGTTGTCAAATAGACTAATATCAGTGATAGAATACATCCATATATTGAAAACATGGGAAATCTTCATATTTTGTATCATAATTTTAAAGGTAGCAGGGATGTCGTTTACATTTCTAAAAAGTTGTTCACAAAGCTTACAGATTGTAATCCCTGGAAAAAATAGTGTGGCGATCACAGTAGTCATTGAACGAAAATATAAAATTCTTTGTGCCACAGAACAATTTTTCCTTGAAAATACAGCCCTTAAGCAAATTCCATAGATTGGTCCTTCCTGTCCTAGTGTTGACATTTAAAAATTCAGGCTTTTTAGCCAGCCTGAAAGAGCAGGTGCAAGAACAGTTGTCTAAAATATGTAAAGAAATATAGTCTAATAGTATTTTCTACTACCACAAAATCAAAACATGTTGACTTGTTATTTATTAAGAAAAAAGAAGCAATAACAAGGGTAATTCATAATATGCAATACATAGTGGATAAACATGAAAGACACTTCAAAGCCGCAAGCTAGGAGACAGCACAGCAGGAGAAGGAAAAGAGGAAAAAAATCTATTAAACACCAACTTCCATGTGAAAGAAGAAACTGTGATTTCATTCAGACCAATAGTAAACATATGTGTGCACACATATACATGCACTTGCATGCATGCGTGTGCACACACACCCATTTATAAACACATTACATCCATTTGAGCCAATTTGAATGAATGAATGAATGAATGAATGAATGAATGAATGAATGCCTCCTCCCACCAAAATACGATTTCTTGTCTAACTCTGGATGCCTGGTCTTATGCAATATGCCAGTGATCTAACACCCATGAAAGGAAAGATAACCAAAATATATCCCAAATGCACTCAGTTTGATGTATTACATGGTTGTATACTGTCCATGGCAGAATTTAAAACATAATTTAAGCATTTTCCTCAATCCTTTGGGTATATTCACTCAATGCATACTAATTCTGTAATAAACAAAAATCTATATAAGCTAGAAACCAGATCTTTTAATATAGCAAAACATGGTTTATCTAACACCATTCCTGGAATACAAAAGGGGCACAGGAAAAATCTTTGTAGATGGAACAAAATATCCTTTAGCTACAGTCCAAATTCCTGCTGCAGTCCTCTAAGCAAAAAAGACATTGATGTCTGAGCTCCCTGTTGATATAAAAATATCTCCATAGTTGACCACCTCCCAACATTGACCACCTCCCTAAATTGACCTAATTTTCATAGACCTGGCATACACTATATGTACACAATAGAAACCCAACCCCTCTATATTGACCACCTTTGTAAGTTGTATCTTGACCAATGACCAACTAGACCTTGATACAGTCTCGGCATGTCAAATTTTTCAATTTTCAATTTCCAAACATTAGGGGTGTTCAAAAGTTGTGACACATCTTGGAGATTGTAAAGATATTTTGGGTTTTTTTTTTTTATTACATGTATATGCCGCCCTTCTCCGAAGACTCAGGGCTGCTTACAATTTTTGGGATACAACCCAGTGTGCTCAGCAATAGCCTTCATTCCATTGTATATGCCTGCTTTTTATACCAAGCATATTATATATTTAATATAATGTGCTTGGTAAATAACTACATAAATATCATAACTTTTCAGCATTTTGTTTGTTTCATTAATTTACTCTCTACAACTTGACCAGTAGAGTCCAGTCTGCACCAAAGGCAAGAAAAGTGAAATGCAGAACTGGTAGCAATGAATTCCTTTCAAGAAGAATATCAAAGAATACAATATTTTTTTATTTTGGCAGAAAAGATGATGCCACTGATGAGTGTGGACTCTTTTTCAAGGGGGTGCCTGATAGGAGCCTCATTATGAGGGGTGACAAATAAGAGTGCAAAACTTTCTACAGAATGTTTCACAGTTCTGCTGTGCGCTAGCTTAACAGGAGGAAAACTGAAACCTTTGGTGACTGATAAATCAGCAAAAGCACACTCATTCAAGAACCTGCAGCCTAAAGACCTTTCCGTCACCTGGAAATCTAAAAAAAACTGCATGGATGACTGATGCCCTATTTGAGGAGTGGATAAGAAGTATTAACCGAGAAATGAAGAAGAAGAAATGGTCCTTTCATCTTGTAGCCATCCCCAAGTAAATCATCTTACAAATCATCTCACTTACATGGAACTGAAATTTTTGCATCCAAACACTACATCAAAAATTCAGCCTCTTGACCAAGGCATAACTAAAACATTCAAAATGCACTACCGAGCCCAGCTTCTTCAATGGATCATTGCTAAAATGCAAACCTAGGGTCCATCTGCAGGAAGACTAGCTGTGTTGCAGCCCAATGAGCAACACAGGTGAAGCAGAAATGCCAGAATGTTGTTAGAAGCAGCTTTAGGAAAGATGTCACCTACAAATCATCAGGTAAAACCTTAATTAAAGTCCTCTCAGAATATTTAAAAGGGTGCCAGACAATACTGCACACACACATGCCACATATACACACATATCAACAAATTTTGTACTACCCTCTCATCATGGCTAAGTCTAGGTAAGATTTTCCTCCACCACTGTACAGCTTCTCCCAGCTATCACTACTGCACATGATAGTGGTCCATTACGTCTGAAGAAGTTTGCCTTATTAAATGTTTCTGCACTTTTAATACATTTGTGAACATCTAGGGCCTCAGGAAGAGCTGTGCTAAAAATTCTATCCCTGTCCTCCAGTTCAGATCCATCCTTACCCCAATCACAATCATCACTAGGAATAAATAGCAACTTTAGGGAGATCATTTCAAAAAGAAAAATTATGGAGTACGCTGCCAAAAGTCTGATCCCAGAAACTCATCCTGTGAGGCTCTTTTTCAGGAACTTCACTCAGATTACCCCTCTGTCGAATGACGTCAGCCAGGCCTATAAAACAGACCAGACTAAGAACCAGACACTGTGCAGACCTAAAACTACTTTCCTTAGAACAGCTACAGAAACAGAATCTTGCAAGTAAATGGGCTACTTCTCCTCCCTCTTTTATCCCTCATGATAATTGCAGGAAGATCTTCCTTCTGTCCTTCGAGACTTTATTCAAACATTGGCAGGTACCCTTCTAGCCAATGTCCAACTGCAAAGGAAAAAGCAGCTATGAGAGGACATAGCTGCAAGTGCAAATCTCCCACCCCCACCCCTCAGACTGGTTTGCCTGGAAGATTCAGTCAAAAATTCCAGGGTTCTCAAGTGACAGTGATACCCATTTTTAATTGAACCAATCAGAGAATTTATTACTGCAGATTGTAGTCTTGACTTCCTGTATAAATTATATTCTAGCTGCAGATGCCCTTTAAAAATGTTTTAGGGGAGGGGCATAACAAGGGAGGGGCATAACAGCTTTCTGGCTCATAAAGTAACGGAGGCCTTTTAGTAGTCATAACTGCAATATTTGGCCATTTTCCTGAAAATGTATCACTAATGTTATAAATGTTACACTTATTTTTTTTAAAAAAGGGACACCACAAATTCGTCCAAATGAAGAAGTCCATGCAGATTAGTTGCATAACGTACTAGGCATTGATTAGCATTGACTTCTGAACCTGTAGCCTTAACAGGCTCTCAACATTAAATAGTTCCCCCATTTTGGAGAGAAGAAGGAATAAATGGACTAGTTGAGCTTCTGTAGACTTAAAGCACAAATTTCATCCCTTTTCTTCTTCCAAGGTCCTTTTAAAGAAAAATAAATCTATGAAATTCAGCCACTTTCTCCTTAGTTAACTTCACACCATCCCTGATAATGGCCTTCATGGCCCTCAGCAGGCCAAACAAAACAAACAAAGGAAGCCAAAACAAAGTTTATGGCCCAATTTACAGGAAAGTGCACTATGCCTCATATGGCTTTGTGTTTGTTTGTTTTTTCACCTTATGGACAAATTCATTCTTACGGAAGGAAATGAATTCCAAAATAATGGCAATGAAGGACAATTTCATTTTGCTCTTTAATAATTGCTGGCGATCAATTTTTCATTTCATTTAATACTATAACTTGATGGGTTTGTCTCAAATATCAACAACAAAAAGGAGGATATATTAAATTGCAGACTTAACTTGCTTAACATGAATTCCCTTATCTGGTAGTCTTACCAGAGAGCAATCTAGAAGTGTAGCTGAAATCCTTCCCCAACTGCTAAGTGAGCTTTTTCAAACAATAAAATATAAACATTCACCAAGAAATTCCATTTTTATATTGACAACTGTATATTTCTGATTTAGTTTATTTATTTTTTAAAATGTCTTAAAAGGAAACATTAACGAAGAACAAAATAGCTGCAAATGTGCTACTTCTGCATTACAGATGTATCAAAAGTAAAACTCCCATTTCTGGCTCCAGATGGAGCCTTCCATTTTCTTAAGCTATGGCAACCCCCCCACCCCAAAAGTCTTGCTGACATTAGTAGAACTTCACTGGTGTGGTTAAATGCTGTACTAGCACAAGAGCAAAGGATGACAGAGCGAGAAAAATATGCTTGAAGTTACTTAAAAGTCTGCATCTATATTTAATGCAGAATGCTGTCAAAGGGTTTTTAATTATGCCTGCACTGGAAACTTAAATGGATTCAAAAAGATGCATTAAAGACAAGCTGTGATCATTAATTTTCACTGCAGGCTCTTCATACCCCCAGGTTCCAGTTGAAGATCTAAACAAATCAAGTAATATAAAAATGTAATCTTGAACCAGTTTTTGGATGAAGGCATTTTTACATATGCAAAGCCCTAAATAAATGCATCTCAAATGATTAAGTTGTCTGCAGTGTATCTTTACTGATTGAAGCCCTCCCTGGAGTTTAATAAAGTTAGGTAGTGAGCCTTCTATTTAGGGGTGGGTGAGGCTACCTTGCTAAGCTATAACGTCTTTTCTGAAGCTTGAAGGCTACCCTTCCTTTTCTCCCTTCTTTCCCATGGGGGGGACTTTCTCTGAAGAGAACTATCGATGAAGACAGGTGATGCTGCTGGGGGGAGGCTGAGTTGAACTGATGTAATATGATAGATAACTGGCACCCAAATGGGAAAAGAGAGTCATGGTAGACAGTTTGGATCTCATGTTCTGAATCTTGCTTACAATCAGAATTCTTTGGGATAGCCTAAAAGCCCAGAACCAGATGACAAGTTGAATCCCTCTTCTTTGTCCAGCTACATATGTAAGACAATAATATGATGTGGAAATGGGTGATTATTTAAAACATAAGTAATCCCTTTAAATGAAGACATTAGTCAACACATACCAAGCTCTTTTTCTGCACCTCTTACAGTCTTGAGTGCATTTGCAGGAAGCTATTAATTTTACCCTCCCCAAATCACATTCCTGTTATATTTTTATGGCAATGTAAAAAGGTTGGCCTGTTACAGAATGACATCATGGAAATGATCATGTGGAGGAATAGGCTGAAGAATGCTGGGCATGTGTGCCATATTTTAAATCTTTTGTAGAAAAAAAATTAACAACTCAATCAACAATAGTAGATATTAACATCTTTTTTCATGAGTCTTCTTACTGCTTATAGGGGCCAATTCCCGCCTCCTCCAAGAGAGACCATTTTAAAAAGGCATTTTTTATTCACAATCTCATTTTATTCACACCCAATGCGGCCTCATTCAGTTGCAGGTGCATAGTAGCCCTACTTCTTCTTTCTGCAGGAAAAACGTGGAAGACATTTCTAGCCATAGGCATTTTTCCTTAAAATGTGATACAGATTCCTAAAGACAAATTTGCTCCCAGACAGAGCTAAATAACATCTTTTCTAAAGAATGGGTGACCAAATCCAGAGTTTATACTTAGTGGCTTGGGTATTTCACATTAGGACCCTTCCAGTATATGTTACCAATGGGTTCTTGGGAAAATTAAAATTGAAAAAAAATCTGTCCCATTGGGCTGTTTTTTAAGGAACGGACAAAGGCCAGGGCACACTTTTATGAATACTAATATTTAGAATGTGAACCAGTGGTGGGATTCAATTTTTTTTTACTACCAGTTCTGTGAGCATGGCTTGGTGGGCATGGCAGGGGAAGGATACTGTAAAATCTCCAGTCAGAAGTGGTATTTGCTGGTTCTCTGAAGTACTCAAAATTTCCACTACTGGTTCTCCAGAACTGGTCAGAACCTGCTGAATACCACCACTGATGTGGACTAAGTAAATTCAGATATATTTCAGAATATTCTAGTGGGAAATAAAATTGAATATAACCCAAGTATATTTCTAAATGCCATTAACACTATCCATATATTATAAGTTGAATTCTGACTTATTTATACTTAGAAACCCACTGATATCAATGGAACGTAAATGAATTACATTAAACAATATATTGAATGTATTGAAGAAGCCATCTTCAATGACCAAGCAGTTTTAGGTGTGGTAAAAAAGAGAAAGGGGGGAAAGGGAGTTAAAAAGTTAAGATCTGAAGCAACAACCAAAAAAAAGTGCAATTTGAAAAGTAATTATAATGCTAGAAAGAAGCAGAAGGGGGCATCTCAGAAGGGAGATTTGGACAGAAAAGGGAACAAAAAAGAGAGGGGAAAGAAGTAGGGGGGATGGAAAAGAAAAGAAGCTATAAAGGATTGGAACAAGATAGAAAGAGACAGGGAAAGCATACATGGATTAAAGGGATTAATTTATTTAAGAGACACAGAGACAACGGTTAGAAGTTTAATTTAAAAAGAATTCTTCAAGGGTACATGAGATAATATTGCTATATTATTAGAAAATGTGTTAGATGTAATGGAATATTCTTTCTTAGTAATTAAATGATGTAAAGAGGATAAGAGAATAAGATTTTTAATGATTTAAAAATTTAAAAATTTAAAAGAAACATGAAAGGTTTTAATGCTGTTTTTTTTAATATAGTAACAAGTTAATATGAAATACAGATGATCAAAATGAATGATAATTGATGTTATATGTTAATAAGATGGATATTAATATTAAAGGTGGAGCTGAATTTGAAATAGAAATATGTATTTTATATATATGTATACCTTCTTTTTTTGTTTCTCATTAAAGAATTTAATGTGTATTTGTAAGGGAATATACCAAGCAGAATTCAGTTGATAGTTATGTTAGAAAATGAATGTTATATTTGTGAAGGTGTATTTTAAGTGTTGAGTTATAATTGAATAGATAATAGTTAAAAGATATAAAGAGGGTATAACTCCAGCTTTAGCAACTACAGGCCAAAATATGTATAAGAAAAAAGAGTATGAAATTATAAACAGGACAGATGAAAGTGTTAAAATATTAAATGAAAAGATATGGAAAATTAGAAAAAGAAATGTAATTGAAATTAGAAAAGAATGGAATAATTAAAAATAAGATTATAGAAAGTAGAGAAATGGAAAAGCTATGGAAAAAATCATGAAAATGGATATAAGATATTGATTAGAATACATAAGATGAATATGTAATTGAATTTATGTCTGTATGGAGAAGTGACAACCCAGGAGCACACTGTTCTCAAAAAAGATGTTTTATGTTCTTTATGTATATGTTTGTCTATGTTTGTCTTCAAAAAAAATTATTAATAAAAAACATTATATTTTTCAATAGTGTTCTTTGTTTTGTTTTCTTTTAATAATCTCAGCTGATCTTTTTCTCTTTCAGGGGACAGTGTGTGTGTGTGTGTGTGTGTAAGAGAGAGAGAGAGATGGTGGAAAATGGGTTAGTTAATGAATTAGTGAAACTAATTTCACAATTTCATGCTATTAGCTTGAGTGAGGGTAGACTTTTAATTTTTCAAAGAAAATAAAAGCTTTTTAAAGTGTTTAGAATAAGATACTATTTTGATAAGACAGAACCTCATAATCATAAATGTTTGTTTCAGATAATGCTAATAATGTACTGTTCCTCTAATACATGCAATCATTGAGTTATTCCTCTTTTATTAAATATTCTACTTCATCAAGGGCTCTATAAACATTTCCTTGAATCCAAAGTGTGCTTGGGGAGGTTAATTAATCCTTCTCTTTATGTCTTAGATTCTTATTCTCAGGTTTCTTTCCTAAGGAGGCATACAGGGCATTCCTTCTCCAATTGTTTTCAGAACTGCAACCCTGGGAGGTTGGCTGAGCTGAAACATAGGGACTAGCTCCAAGGGAGGAAAGTAGATTTGAAGTTGAGTCTTCTTGTTCTCACCTGTAGCCTTTCAATGTTAAGTAAAGATTTTAAAATGTTATGTATCAGTGATCTACACAATCTACACACCAAGATTTAGTTGCTATCCATTTCAAAAATATTTTCTCCTGAACATGAATTGGCGTGAGAAGACTGTTTTCCACTGCAGTTATTGTTGGTGGGTAAAAATTCAAAAGGCCTCAGGTTTGTTCTTGGAAATTTCCAAGTTAGGCTGCAAAAACCATGTCTCTGACACTTTGGAGAGCTAATGCTGTCAGCCAGCAGATGAACTGGTCTGATTTGATCCAGGTCAGCTTTCTGTCCAATGATTTCGATCCATGGAAGTGCCTCTGCCAGCGCAAGCATGACTTTCCTCTCCAGCCCATGATGCAGCCCATGAAATATTGCCTAGAGAGGTGGACAACCTCCAAAGAAGACCAACGGGGTCTGGCAGGCTGCAGGTTGGAGAGCAGATGTTCACTTATACTACATAGGATGTGGCCTGCAATTTCCTATAGTGATGGTTAACTCCTCTTTGTTAGAACTACTTCAAAATGTTGCTGCAAGTAATTGAGAAAAACATATAATAAGTGACCCTCTGGGAGCAAGACAGCCTGGTATAGTATACTTATACCAGTGGTATACTTACACATTCTTCAGGCATTGTGTGTTTTGTGATTGCTCCAAAGAAGGAAAGTTGTTCATGTTTGTCACACTCTGATAGTTTGCCCTTCTGTGGCATGCTCTTTTTTTGAATCTATGGGCTACATCCAAAGTCAAAGAAGCACTCCTCCACTTGCATCACAGAACTTCTCCTCCACATCATCTTCAAAAGTTCTACATCTGTTGCAAAGTTTCTTTTAACCCTCAAAGCAAATTTGGAAGAATGTAGGCATAGGTTTTCTGAAATTCTGCCAATAAAACAGTTGTGTTGAACGCAACCGATAAAAGGCACAGCATTTCAAACACCTTTTCAAAGACATCATATTCTTATATGTCCACAATACTTTGAAAAAAAAATTGAAATACAGAATGAATTAAACTTCAGAAAGGGCAAAACACAAGAAACAAACTGAAGAGCAATTTATATGAATTAAGGGAAGCAGGCATGTTGCCATATTTCCTAAAAAGTGTTAGAAGACATTAGGACTGTAGCACTACTTTTTTTGTTTCAAGATCACATACGCAAAGAATGATACTGTGTGAAAATAAATGAATTGAACTTTCAGAATGACTGAATAATGTGCATAACAACAACAACAATCTTAACAACAGCAACACCACCACCACCACCAACAACAACAACAACAAGCACTTTGGATGCAACCCCAAAGCATCTCTTGGATACCATTGGCATTGACAAAATCCCCACCAGATAACATCTACCTATCCCAGGTCCTTGGGAAAGACTCTGTATATGGATAAAAATGCCAAATCTATTTAACTGGCTAGCTGACTTGCAACCAACCATAATAACAATAATCTGTTCAAATAAACTTCTGAAAAAAAAATGAACCAAATTTCAAGCTATTTAAAACTCTTTGATATGGCCCAAGGGCTAATCAATAACTAAGTTATTTTAAACGGATTTTTCAGTTTTGCATTTCAGCCAATACCACATATTCTTTGAGAATCAATGTTATCAAATTAATGTGTGCTAGGCAATTAAAGCACGTTGCCCAAAATAAAACTTAATTTAGAAAGTGAGATTCCAAGGCTCTTGGGGCAACTGAAAGGTTCGAAAGCATGATTTCTGCAAGAATTCATCCAGAGAAAGCTTATCAAGCCCTCATTGCAAACCAGTAATCGGAGGGGACGAGGGGACGCATCAATTAAATGCTGTCCTCACTGATCTGCAGCTAATGAACAACTTGGTTGATCTGCTGAACCACTGGAGAATGGCCTCAGGTTCCTCCTCCATCAGCAGCCTGATGGGAAGGGGGTGCCAAGTCCAGGTCCAATGAATGCAGAAGTGGCTTGCCAGAGCAGGCTCCGTTTGGAATGCTTCCTTGTTCCCCTTCCCCATGGGAGCAATAAACAAACAGAAAAATAGGCTCTGAGTGTTTTTCGGCAACTGCCTGGGCCACCTGCTACTCCCCAAGCAGCCTCTAGCCTGGGGATCATGGGGAAGAGTCAGAGGCCAGGCTGAATGGTCATCAGCTTTATAAATATCCCTTCCACAGCTGCTGAAGCGGAGGTGTCAGGCTGACAAGCAAGAGAGAGAAATGTGGGCACATCTTGTAATATTACGGAGACTGCTTAGATGGCTGTCTAGGATTACACGCATGCATGCACACTATATTTTACAACTTTCCTCTCGGGCTGTGAAAGCTTTTCAGATGTTTGAAGACAATTTGTCATAGACAGCCATTATGCATTCATCAGGGGTTAACAAAACTGGCTGTTTATAAAGATTAAACCACAGGCCACAAAAGAGAGAGAGAGAGAGAAGATGGCATGGTCAAACTACTGAGCCAGCTCACCGTTCCAATTATTTAATGGTTAAAATTGCCCCCCTCCTGACCGAGTAATGGAACAACCAAGCTCAGCTAAAAAGCATTCTGTCCTCACAGCAGTTATTGTGTTTGGCACGGGAGGGGAAAGTGGCTGACCACTCCACCCATTCCCAAGAACCTACAGAGAAAGAAAAGAAAAAGAAAAAGATTCTTCTCCTTCAACAAATCATGAAATGCAAAGTTCTGGAGCTTGGTTGAGCCCAAGCAGTTTGCAAAGTTTGCAGCTCAACTTCCAAAGAGCTCTGCTGTGGCTCTGCCCGAAATGCTAACTCCACTGGAAGAATACTTTTGCCTGTAAGGTTTTGTTTCTGTTTTTTCTTATTGTCTCAACAGAAACATCAATTATTGTATGGGGGGGGGGGAATGGGAAGTTCTGAAATAAATAGGACTAGGAGGGCATCCTAAAACAAGCCGATGATATAACCCACAATAATTTATAACTGTGTAAAAAAGTGAGGCCATCAGTATTAAGCAGGATAATAGAATCAAGTTAGCTCACTTTTGGTTAAAAAAATACATTAAAATGTTATCTTTCCATTTTTCCATATGTGGAGGCATCCCAAAAGATCACATCAATATGCACAGATGTTCTTAGCAATTTGGCAGGCTTTTCCTATTAATAATTTCTTTATGTTAAAGTTCCAGATAAAACCTAGGAAATTGTTATCAGAAAATAAGAAATTTGCTTAGACCATTTTTGAATGGGTATAAAAAAAATTGGAAGCGATTTGTCAGAGTGTGCTGCTTAGTATTATTAATTGAAAATATATTGGATTCTATTTGTGATCTATACTGAATCTGTTTCCTATCAAATTAGTATATATTAAACAGCGTGATGAGTATGTTTTGCTGCCTCAATTACGGAGGAAGTGTAATTAAGAAAATAAGTAAAAGAAAAGTACACACTCAAATGCAGCTGCAATCTAACAAAAATATATATATTTTTGCTGTGGTTTCTGAGGGACTGTGATAAATTCCTGTGTGTGTGTGTGTGTGTGTGTGTGTGTGTGTATGTCTGTCTCTCTCTGTATATACTCACAGGCTTACATGCATACATACAGATAGATTAGGAAATTTATCACAGTCCCTCAGAAACTGCAGCAAAATTATCTCTATATTTTTGTTAGATTGCAGCGGCATTTGAGTGTGTTCTTTTCTTTTAATTATTTTCTGAATTACACTTCCCCGCAATTAAGGCAGCAAAACACGTTCATCACGCCGTTTAATTAATAAATACAATTCTAATGTGAAGTAAATCGAGATAAGGTAAAGTAAGGGGGAGCGAATAAAGAAGGCCTCTGTAATCCTCCACAGTCGAATCTTTCTTCCTTCGGCTGCGGCGCTCTAAGAAACGAAAGCCAAAGAGCTCTTTTATGCCGGGTTGAATCTATTTCAGTGAGAAAGCGGAGGGAAAAAGAGGGAGCCCCGCCGAGGGACCCTTTCCAGAGGAATCGGTCCTTCTTTCTTCTCTGCAGGCGTCTGTTGGAAGGACGGCACGCAAAGATTCCTCGCTTGAGACCGGGCCCAGATACACTGAAGCCTCGGGGTGCAGACTTCTCAGCTAAACTTGGGGACGCAGTGCATGTAAAGCAGCAAGGGCTGGAGGTGAGGGGCGCACGCTTTATGGAACCCTGCAACGCATCTCGCCACCTTAGAAAAGATCAAAGGGCGCCCTCCCCCGATTGAAAGGTCTGGCTGTGCCGCTAAGAGTAACGAAGCCAGGCTTTGCAGCACTCCAGCCGTGCCTGGGGGACGTGTTGAAACGCAATAAATCAATAGAGCCGGAGGTGTCGGATGTCCCAGACCCCCAGAACAGGGAGCCGTTTTCTTGCGAGGAGACCGCTACGAGAGCGCTACTCTTCACGTTTTTTGCCTACTCAGGGGCGTAGCATCGCAGCCTTATGCTCGTAGTCTGAACGGAAGGAAAATGTCCCGATTTTTAAAAAATATATCAGAATTTCACTAACGCGCCTATCGAAGAGGGGGAAACGTCTCTCGGTAATCCTATGAATTCAGTTGCGCATTGGGAGTGAGGCGATTCACGGCTAACTCTAAGAGGGGCAGTGGTGACATTTCTTCCCTTCTATGTAGAAATTTTATTTAGAAGTTTTATGGGCTATGGCAGCCAATCTTACGTAAGTAACTCTCTAGGCGCCCAACAGTGGTCAATAAATAAGAATTAAGTCTAAACATCCTGCCGTCTATGCGATCAACCATAATAATTATAACAATCTCTGTAAACAAAACAAATGTTGATAACTGCCAGCTCTGTTCCCGCCTGAAAGCAAAAATCACGGCCTGTGTTCAGCGCCCGATGTCGGCCAGCCTTTCCGACTAGAGTGAACCCTCCTGGGTAGGAGCAGCCGCCCTGCAAAGCTGAAGGCTCCTCGCTTTTGGAAGACCTACGGTCGCTTCCATTCCACTTAACGCAGCCGCCGGCCAGTCAACTTCTCCGAGAGAGGCAGACCACCAGGACCCGGGAAAAGCTGTCTTGGTGCGGCCAGCCTGATTCCAAAAGTGCGATAGATCTGAAAAGAAACCGGAATAACCAGCCAAGGGATCTTTGGAGGTTTGTAGCACCCCACCCCCGGTCGAAAATCCCTTCCGGGTCCTTCTGGGGTGGGGGACAGTATGCAGTTATGGAGGGCCAACTCATCACCCTGGCGGGTTTTGCTTCGAATATACTTTTCAGTTGGAGTCCGACTACGGAGTTTAAAAAAATCTTATACGCGAAGGGTTTTGGACATGCCGACCGCGAAGAAAAGGCCTGGAGGAGGCCGGGGGCAGGGAAACGTATAGAACAGGCAACTCTAAGAGGCCGTCAGGCAATAGGAATGAGGGTCTGGTGTAGAATAACAGTCACTGGCTGGAACACAAGAGAAATCAGTTGCATCAAGACTAAAGGGAAGGAAAGGAAAAAAGTTCAACTTCCTACCTTTATATGGGCCAAGGTTCAATAAATTTCTATGCCTTCTCTGAACATTCATAGAATCCCAGATCATTCATGAATGTTCAGTAACGTTCTATTTATTCTATACTATTCTAAAGTAATCATTGGCCAAAAACAAAAATCTAGATTACTTTTCTTTTCTCTAGGGAAAAGAGATTGAAGTGAGACCCAAGGAACCCGGCGGCTAACTCTAGCAGGCCTGCCGGCCTTTCGTCCCATCGACTAGGGGAAGAATCGCCGTTCGGGCTTCTGAGCCAAGAAGAACCTGTTTTCTTTTGGAGGAGAAACGGAGAAATCTGGAAACTCCGGATGGTCTCAGAAAATACCTCGCCCCAATAGCCTGTTGGTGGAAGGCCAGTCTCTGGAGACTCGGACGTTGCTCGCCGGGCTCTCGGGCCTCGCTCACCTGCCAGATGCTGCAGAGTCAGGAAGGAAGGCCGTAGTGAGGACTAGGACCTTCTATTGCACGGACCAGTGCTCGTTATTCCCGTAGAGGAAGCAAGATCAACCCGCCTTCAAAGCACTCAACCTCTGGAGTAATAAATCACAAACACGCACACGCACCCACGCACACGCCTCGCCAGGCCTGGCTGCTAGGCTTCAGAACTCAATTCACTCAACTGCAGTTCCGCTGGTGGAAGTTTTGGATGAGACACGGCGCCATCGGGGGTTGCTTTTAAAGGAAGAACAGCAAGGCAGGCAAGACCGCAGCGGCGGAATCAATTGCTCAAGAGTAGCGCATTGTCAGGAGCGATTCAAGACGAGGCCAGGCTGGGCCGCTCCCCCACGAAGCCCAAAGGCGACCAAGCCGACGGGACGGCTCTCAGGCCCAACTTTTGAGGCGCCTTCGCGTGTTAGACCCCTCTCCTCTAATTTAATCTCTAAGAAGTTTCCCGTTTTTTAGAATGTGTGTAATTTGTGTGTGTGTGTCTTAAACCTGTCCTCGTGAAAATTAGAGATGCTGGAAAACCTCAGGACAACCTGCTTAAAACCGAAAGTGCAAAACGTAAGCAGATGCTTAACCAACACACTTTTCAAAGCAGATGGGTTTTCCATCCTTTGATTGCCTTTTATAAAAAGAGCGGTTTGAAGAACGCAATGAAGAAAACGGCCACGAATCCTCTCCGCACTCCCAATTCAGCGAATCCTAAGAAACTTGCTTCTGGGAGGGATCTGCGCGTGTTCGCTTCGACAAGAATCTCGAGATCAATAAATTACGTGGAGAAGGGGGAGCGTTCGGCCTTCGCAAAGTCCCACGATCCACTCCCGATAGTTCATGATCCACTGCCCCACGGGGCTTGCCCGTTGCCAGCTTGGAGGTGTTCGATCCTGCTGGACGCCGCTTTGGCGACCCAACGGTGGCACCGAAAATGGCCCCGAGGTTTGACTGCCACTCTTGGCGCCTCCTCAGCCCTTGCAATTCAGCGAACCCTGGCAGACTTGGACAACTGCTGGGCACCGCCGTGTCCCCGGCTGAACTTACTCAAGCTGTAAACGCACGCCTTTACAGGGGCTCTCCCCCCAGAGAGAATGCCTTAGGGCGTTTCTCTGTGCCTGCTCTTTCCCCTTCCTGCCTTCCCAGACACACAGCACTGGTGGAAGTGGCCGGCGGCCTTCCCCGAGGTGGGCCCCTTTTAATTCCAGGTGAGGTTTGCCTCGATGCCGGGCTATTCATAGCTAGGAGCCGAGCTATTCCTGTCCAGCGGACAGGCAGGGGCTGCTGTTGGACGCGTCCGGAAGAAGCCAGAGAAAGAGAAAGGCGCCTCTTTAGAAAACCCTGGAGGACATTTGCTTGTGCGACGGGGCCAAGCAGTCTTCGCACCTTCACCTCCCCTCCAACTCAATCGATCAGCACTCCATTGATGAAAGTGAAAGCGCCCTGTGACTGGCGGGAGGGGTGAAGGGAAAGGGAAGCGGGGAAAAGGCCGCTGCTGCCTGGACCACTTTCGCGGCTGAGGCTCAATAGTTCCTCCTCCCCCTGCTCGCCCGCCGGCCCGCCCGAGCACACATTCCTCCCCCACAGCTGTCAGTGGAAGGGCAAGCTCTCGGGTAACCGGAGTTTAAGCTCTCCCAGATCCAGTTTCTCTTGGGGCAAGCAGGGCCCTAAAGGCCGGGCACCCGCCGCCTCCCGTCCCGCCTTGCGCCGCGCTCACCGGGGTTCAGGTCCAGGCACTGGGCAGGGTCGTCGGCGTCTGGCAGCTGCCCGTCGGGGCTGAGGCTCTCCATGGACAAATCCAGGCCTTTGCCGTCCCAGTCGCGGAGCTTCCTCTTCTTGTGCGAGCCGATCAGGGCCTCCACCGAGAAGGCGTGCGCTCGCGAGCTGAGGGCCACAGCCGAGCGCCTCCTTTCGCTCATCTTAGCAGCCCGGCGGGGGTGCCGGAGCCAGACGGCCGCCGCGCCACCGGCCGCCGAGCTGGCAGAGGACGGGTCGGGACTGGCCGGCCGGCCGAGACGGAAACAGAGCGGAGAGGCCGTTCCGACGTGAGAATCCGGCGGCCGCCTGGGCGCTACATGGGTTCCGAGTTGTTGGCTGGCCGAAAGGCAGCGCTCCGAGTCACGCTCTCGGGCTGCGCTTCATCTCTCCCCAACCCCCCCTCCGATTCTCCCCTCTCTCCCTCTGATTGATCCAAACTCCTGGGGACCTTTCCCCCTCTTTCCTCCCTCGCCTGGTCCCGGCTGCGAGCGCCCGTCAAGAGTCGCTGCCCAATGGGAAGGTGGCGAATCCGGAGACCGCGGTCGCCGGAGCCAATGAGGAAGGGGCGGGCCAAGCGCCCGGGCTTCCCGGCCGCCCGCGGCCTTAACTCTTGCAGAGCGGGGAGCCAGGCGCCCCCCCTCCCTTCCCCTCTAAAAAGGCAGCCAGCGGGCGCCCAGCCTCCACTCAGGGCCCAGATGCCTCCTGGCAGCTCGCAGAAACCCCCTCCCAAATATGCGAGGCTGCGGGGAGTGAACTCTGCAGCGCCTGTGATCGTAAGCAGAAAAGATTAACAATGTTACCCTATCCTTCTGCTCTCCCCCTCCCCCGCTTATAGGTCGGTCACACATATAAGGAAGAACAGCGTCTTCTCCAAGAAAATTTTTGGAGGGGAAAAAAAGTATCTTTCTAAAGTCCCACTCATAAATGGGAATTTGCCACAGTCAGCGCCCTATAACTTAAATCTGTAAATTGAGTTTTATGTGCAGACATACTGCACTTCTTTGGTGAAAAGAGCCATTCTGTTCAAATCCAGCCAAACGTCGATTTAGCAGTTTGGACGATGGAATCTGAAAAGAAGCATGAAGCATATTTTACCCTTAGGAACACTATAAACATTTGACTATACTGCGATATATTTCCTAGCTATATGCCTTGTGCAATCACGGCAATACATCGTATATACTGCATGTATAATATTGTATCACCCTATAGCGGCTTTAACAGGAGCATGTCTCGGATTATATACCATGGTAGGACTGCCCTTATTTTATATAACGCAGTATATAAAATGCGGGAAATGCTTCACGCCCGAAGTCCTATCGACCGAGCCACATCCATAAACGCGATTTATTAACGGCCAGAGAACACAGATTAACGATGGAACAAACTGGCAACTTGGACATGTTACCGATTACAGTGGGAGATCGAGGCGCACAGTTGGGGCTGCCATTTAGCTCTGCTGCACTCTTTCCGGCGGCTCTGCTTTAGACGCTGCTCGCTAAGAAATAAGGGTTTAAGGCTGAAATCCTAAAATCAAGGTCCAACTAGGCAAATTAACTTATCTGTCCAGCTGTGCAGCAGGACTGACTGAGTGAATTCATCGCGGCTTGGCTTGTGTCTTGCAATTGAAGGGTATTGCCTTTTGTCCGGATTCCCCCCAGGCAGAAGGGCTTCCAGTTCTGATTTTCAATGTATGTGGCGACTATAAAAGTCTCCTCCGGAACACAGTGTATAATTTCTAATCCTGGTTATCTTTACGTTGGCGTTTTAGTCATATACCCTGTGCATTCGTTAACTCCCAGAAATAAAGAAACAAGGAAGCAGCAAAAGGAGGCGATTCGTTTTTGCACAGAAGGTGAACGAGCAGATGAAGCGAACTTAAAGGGGAATGGCCCGCAAGCCGCAAAACGAAGCGGTTTACCCTACCCAGAGGCAACACGGCAAAATGTAAACGGCTCGATCCAGATGTAAGCGACGCGCTCTGCCGCGAGGCTAGGCGGCTCTGGGCCCTGCGTGCAGGAGGGAAGAAGCCCCCTTCGCCGCCTCTTCTGCGGACCCCCAAAGGCACCGGAGAACGTGCGTTGCCTTTCGCTACAGGATCTACACGCGCGCACAAATAACACGCATCAAATGCGTGGCTCCGTTCAAACAGGCAAAAGCCCAGTCGAGGACTAGCTCAAGGAACTCGGCCGGGAAGGCGTTGCCCACTTCTGGAGCGGTGCGCCGTCTAATTCCTCCTGTTTGCCTCGCTGATTTTGCCTCTGCTGGGTTGCCCAGCACGACTGCCTTAGCGGTGCCTAAAAGGTGCAGAGGGAGGCTGAAGAAGCGTTCAAGAGGCTCCCAAAGACTCCCCTTGGCTCAGCCAAAACGGTGCAGGTTTTGTGCTCATCAGGAAAGAAACGGACTCACCAAAAGCTACAGGTTTTTTTAAAAAAGATTTTACTTTCCCTTTTGTTTAATTTTAAAAGCCCGTTTAAGCCCAGCTTCCCCCACCCAGGCTTTCCTTCCTTTAAAATCGTTTGATATTGTCTTCTTTATTAAATAGAATATTAATTTCAGGACAATATTAAATGCTACCACCAAGGAACAAAAACAGCAAGCACGCTTTGAATTTTTTTGTGTGGTTTTTTTTGGGGGGTGGGTGGGTGGATCTTTGGTTTAGTGTTTTGAACACTTTAGGATATGAACCTGGTGAAACTGTTTCCAAGGAGATGATGCTGCCTTGGACTTCGTTGTGTTTCATTTGTCTGCAGACATAGTTTAAAATACATGGAATATCCTCTCCCAGTCTACCATTTACTTACCCCTCCTCCTGCTTCAAGGCAAAAGGGTATCTCACCAGAGGGGTGAAGGAAATGGTTGCCCCCCTCAGGGAACTAACGAAAGTTGTGCAATTTAGCCAGGTTTGCCCTTCAGAGAATCTGCCAGGGCTGCTGATACCCAGGATCAGAGGGCAATTAGCCACACCCCTTTTGCTTCACTTTCTCTGAAGCCTCCCTCTGAAGCTCCACTTAATTACTGGAAAGCCAGGCAATGTGAATACGGCAAGGGCCTCCATTCACTTTGTCAGAGATTGTCCCTACATTGGGACAGGGCACTGAACCCAGCTCCAATAAATGGCGGCCTGTATTCAAGGCTGGATTAAATGTCATTTCTCCTCCCACTGCAGCCAAGTGTCGCAACCACCCAGGTGTGACCCTTCGCAGACAGAAAGAACCTTTCGGACCCTGGTCTGTCACTGACGCCTGCCACTCAAGCATTCCTTCATCCCAGCTCAGCAACTCCTGCAAGTGCTTTTCTGCCCTTTCTGTCCAAGCGCATCTCCGAGAGACGGAATAAATTCCGTCGCTTTCCTTGAACTCCCCAAGGCCTGACTGGTGGCCCATAGAGCCTGTTGGGCTTGTGCAGCCCCTGCTCTGCCCTGGCCCAGGAGCTGGGCTTTCCCATAATGGGTCGCTATGTGGGTTGGGAACCTCCAGGAAAGATCCAGTCCTAGAGCCCCGGAGACTTGAGGCAGCCATTTGACCACGTTCAACCTCTGGGGTTAGGTGGAACTAAGCTGATGTCTGCCATGTTTATTGCCTTTCTATGAAATGGCCATTAAAGAGGTTGGAAGAGCCAAGCCCAGCATTAGTTCAAGAGAGATTCATTCTATCTCTGGGGAATGGCAGGTTTGTCAGTTTCCTCCTGCTAGGTGGTGAAAGGGGGGCATTCGTGAAAACTGTAAAAAGCAAGCATAGCTTTAGAAAACACCACCCACCGATCCCTGACCCCCATCTCCACCCCTCAACACAGGTACTGTTAGCTAGCTAGCATGGGGCTGTTCTCCTCCCAGCACCTGAGTGAGTCATTTTGGTCTCTGTCAGAGCCCATACTCCCTCTCTGATGGCTTCTTGCTGTTCACATGGGTTGCTGGGTGAGTCTGAGGAGATTCCTGAAAGCAAGGGGGGGTGCGAAAGGCTTAGCAGGGCTCTCCAGGGGCTCTTCAGAATGTAAAGTGGGGGAGGGATCCTTTTGCTTGAGCATGTGGATCCCTGATCCTGCTAAGGTTCCTGAGGCTAGGACCCTGATCTGAAGGAGTGATGGATGGCCCACAGAAACACCCTTTGGTTACCTAAAGCGTCCCTCAGTTTGGTCTATCATTAAGACAGCAGCTTTTTTTTGCAGCTTGCAGTAACCAACTGCAAAATGAAGCTATTCAGTCTACCAGGCTCCCCCTCACCCCACCCCACCTGCACAGCTTGTACAGCCCCCGTTTCTTTCCAAAAGATTTGCACAAGAGAATTTATTGGAGGCTTTTTTTTGTTTCTTTGGACAAGATGGGATTTGGGGGAGTTTCTCTTCTCTTGCTCTTTTGCCTCAAATTAAAACACGTAGTTTTAACCCAACCCCATGCCACTCTCCTTAAAATTGCAAGATGTTTGCAATAACTTGTGTGCTTTTACTTCTAGGGACATGGTACAAAATGATAATGGCCTTTTTCCTATAATTATTCTTTTAGTTAGCTATTCATAAATATATGGCTTCTCACAAAAGGAAAAAGATCAATTGTGTACAAATCCAGTCACTAGAATGCTCTAATTTTTATCAATCTCATGCTGATTAGGCAACAAGCCTGCATTAAGCAAAGTCTGCATTTTACCTCTGAGACAACCCTAATCTCCAAAATGGGAAGCTGAGAAAATACTTGAAGGTGGTTTTTCTCAAGGGCTCAATATTTTTGCTTCCATACATTCAGAGAAGAGCCTTCCAACAATTGTCCAAAATGTGATTATGCTGGAATTGATAAAAGGACATGGATATCTGGAGGAGAGGAGGATTCAGGGACCAAGTTACCGAGGCCCCCTTTATTAATGTAGCCTCTGTCAATCAAAATTAAATTTTCTATGGAGCCAAAATGGATCTTCAGTTTCATCTCAGGAAATTGCATTCAATGCAATCCTGGCTACTTTGCTTCAACAGCTCTGCATTTTTTTCCTTGGAAACCACCAAGTCTCAAAAGCTGGCCAATTAGTTTCAAGTTATGACTCAAACCCAGGCGCTTTCGCTTAGCAGGTTATGTTCTCTGGTGAAAGATGCTTCCAGTGCTTGATCCTGACTTTTTAGCTTAGGAGGAAACTTAGATCGTTCTTGTCTCCCACCGGAAAACAAGACCTCAGGGAGCTTGCATTCCTTTCCAGATCAGCGTCAGTGAAATGTCACAAGGCCACATCATTCCACCTTCAGCAATTTCCCATGCAGGTACCGTGTATTGCTCAGAGTACGACAGAGGCACAAGTAGCCTAACTGAACTCTCTCCTCCCCTCCCCCACTCTCCTGCAATCCAGTTTCTTCTATGGGACTCTCTTTTATCTTCACCAGCGAATCTCAGTGCAACCCACACAAAAGGCGTTTCTGAAAGGAGGTCGGCAAATCCGTTTAGGCTTGAAACTTTGATTCCAGCAACTCTCCGTGTTTCCAGAGCAGGGCTGAAGGTCAGTGGCCTTTCAGTTCCTTTCTGGACCGACTAGTGCCAGGGGTTTCCAACCTTGCCAACTTTAAGCCTGGGGGACTTCAACTCCCAGAATTCCCCAACCAGCAAAGCTGGTGGACTTTAAGCCTGGAGGACTTCAACTCCCATAATTCCCCAACCAGCAAAGCTGGTGGACTTTAAGCCTGGAGGACTTCAACTCCCAGAATTCCCCAACCAGCAAAGCTGGTGGATTTAAGCCTGGAGGACTTCAACTCCCAGAATTCCCCAACCAGCAAAGCTGGTGGACTTTAAGCCTGGAGGACTTCAACTCCCAGAATTCCCCAACCAGCAAAGCTGGTGGACTTTAAGCCTGGAGGACTTCAACTCCCAGAATTCCCCAACCAGCAAAGCTGGTGGACTTTAAGCCTGGAGGACCTCAACTCCCAGAATTCCCCAACCAGCAAAGCTGGTGGATTTTAAGCCTGGAGGACTTCAACTCCCAGAGTTGAAGTCCTCCAGGCTTAAAGTGGCCAAGGTTGAAGGCCCCTGGACTAGCCCACCATCCCTAGCAGCGATCAGCACTTTTCGCTTTAAAGGAAGGTTCTGGTTCTGTGCGACTCGGCTCCAAGTCCCGGCAATTGCTTCCTCCGAGTTTGGTCCGCCTTCTTGCAATTGCTGATTCGGGCGGACGCGCGGCTTCTCTGCGGCTCTCCCTCTCGTCGCGGAGCGTCTCTGTCCATTTAACTCCGGCGCTCACCGGACCCTGTGCTGGCTGACGCCATTCACCACGGGGGGAGGAACAGGCCGAAATCAGTTACATCTGCAGCGCTGCCCTCTCCTCTCCGGGTCGAGACCTCTGTTCCTCGGGAGGCGAGGGGGGAAGGCAGAGAGAACCGGGGTCGGCCACGCTTTAATTCAGACGCCCGACTTAAGAGGAGCAAAGGTGGGAAATCAGAAGCTGGGCCAGGCACGGTGTTTGCGCTTCCTCGGGGCTGTGCGGGTGCTTTTTTACTGGCAAGAAGCAGGGGAAGGAAGGGACGGTGGAAGTCTTCCTTTGCAGCAGGAATCAGGAGATCTTCGGACCTGCTAATGCAGGGGTCCACAAACTTGGCAACTTTAAGACTCGTAGACTTCAACTCCCAGAATTCTCCAGCCAGCATAGCTGGCTGGAGAATTCTGGGAGTTGAAGGCTACGAGTCTTAAAGTTGCCAAGTTTGAAGGCCTCTGTGCTCAAATTTGGCGCCCTTCGAGGCTCCTGAGCGGCGTCGGGGAAAAGAAAAGCTGGCCTCCAATGCCGGGAGGGTGGGAGGTAGTTCAGACTTCTCGGCTCAGAGTTTTAGGCCGGAAACTTTCCCGGTAACAACGCAGATCAGAACAGCCGCCTCAGGCCTTCTTCATGTTTGGGAACCAGCTTACTTGGCGTAACAGAAAGATCCGATATAAAATGTGCCGCTGCTGGGAGGATTCCGCTCTTTTTTTCGGAGACAAGCGCCGGGCTGGAGGATCGTACCCGGGCGAAGGGGAAAAATGCCTTTCCGACTCCAAATTTGGGCCCTGCACTGAGGTGCCTCCTCTCTCTCAGGGCTCTGCTGCCCTCGTGCGGCAGGCCGGTGTTTTGACTTCCGAAGCGGCCTTGACCGTCGCCCAAGGAGACTTCTTACTTCCGGCAGTGCCAGAAAACCCAGGGGCGCGCCGGCGTTGAAAAACACTTCGGCTGAGACTCAAGAGACTTTAAGGTGGTCTGCATCTTTCCAAGAAGATTGAGCGAAATGGGAGCTGAAACGGAGCCAGGAGCTCTTGTTCGGGCTTTTCCAGCCAGAGTTTGGGGCCCAATTTCAAAGTTTGTCTGTCAAGCTTGTTGCGCCTCTTCAGGTCAGCCTGTCGGAAAGAAAGGCAACAAAGGGAGTTAGCCCACCCCACTGGCTGATTTCGGGCCATCTTGCTCAATCCTTTGTCCCTACAGCTTATCCTATGACCTAGAATAACATCAGGGAGCTTAACAGAAGGATTTTGGCTTCAACTCCATAAAGTACCGGTAATAGGAAACTAAACTTGTTAACAGTATCTCCATCTCTAAATCAATGAAAGCCACTTTGGGTAAAATTCCGGTTGAAATTCTGGTTCTGAAATTTAAAAAAATCCATTTTCCTCCGCTGCACCTTCCTGTCTTATCAAGAAAAAATGTGTGGTGTGTAAAAGTGCACCATCTATGAATGTAAACCATATGCAGTTTTAGATGGGCTCATCAGATGGTGGTGGGGGTTTACATAGGGAAAAAAACCTGCTGCTGAGAAGACAAGAGCACAAGACGCTCTTGAAAGAACAGAGGCACTTCTCTTCTAGTTTTATTAAGTAAAATATTTCTCCAGAATAGAAAGCTGAAGCAAAAATAATAATAATAAATTGGTTGTAGGCTTTTGAGTATAATCTGGATTTTAAGAGATTGGGGTTTTTTAAAATCAAATTTAGCTTCAGGTATGCAAGTACCCCCTGCTTCTGAATACTAAAGGTGCTCTTTCTGTGCAGGTATGAATGTGATTCTGGGGGAGGGAGAGTATTTAAAGCAGCCCACAGATGTATATCCTTGCCAATATAGCCTTTGTTTTCTTTACAGAGGTAGATTTTTTTAAAAAAGAAACCTTTGTCAGATTTTGTTCTACTGTTGTAGAAAACGGGAGGTCTCCCAATTCTTTCCCCTACAATAAAACGTAACTAGTAAAAACACTAATTTGGGCTGGGATCTCTATAATCCAAAACACCTAAACACGCGGTTTCCCCCGTATTGCTTGATTTTTCGACTGTTAGATCAATCCAGCATCCTGCCGGCTTGAGCCAAGCGGCTTTTCTACTGTCCCAGCAGGGCGTCATCTGGGGCGCGGGTTGGGGGGCAGCCTTCGATGCGGCCTTTCAGACAGACGTCGGGCCGAGCGAATAAAGCCGTCGGGAGGAACGCGAGCGCTGGGTGACGTGCGGTGGTTTATTTCCTCGAAGGCGGAGGGATCTTTGAGAGCTACTGGAGGTTCACTCAGCCTCCTCTGCAGACCGGTCCCAAGAGGACCGAACAACAAAGGAAGGTGGGAGTGAAATTGGGCGCAATGGCCGGTTGCCAAACATAAGTTGGCCTGAAAGCCAAACCGGGATTGCCGGCACTTTTGGCTATTTGAACCAAGTCCGCCGGTTCTCATGAAACCAGTTGGCCCGGAGTTTCCCTTGGAGACCCACGAGCCAAGGCGGCGAATATCTCTTGGCTCGCTTTCAAGGGTGCGGGAGGTCAGACAAGAGCCGGGACGGTGCGATCGAAACTCTGCGGGGTGGTTGGTGGAACCGGCCAGGCCCTCGACCACGCTCAGGTCGCCATCTTGGCCTTTCTGCCCGTCCGCCGCGGATACTTCTGTTAGCTTTCTTTCCATCCCTTGGACCAGGTTTCTCCCCTCTTGGGTCAGGCGCCAGGTTGCACCGCTCTGCTCTAAGAAAGGCCCGGGAGACTCGCCGCCGCCGCCGCCGCTCTTGTGAGCTGCGCCACTCCATGCAGCAGATGGAACCATGCGGCGGGATCGATCCCCTCCGTCGCATGCGAAACAAGCACCTTGCAGGTAGAAATCTAGCCTGACGGAAGCAAATCGGCGGCGTCTTTTAGGCTGGGAGATCAAGCAAAAAAAACAACAGGTGGCAAATCTTGAATTGTTGTAGGGCCGTGATCTCCTGGTGGTGCTGATTTCCTTCTCTTCGGCAAGCCGCTCTGTGGCCGCTCCTTCTTCCGCCAGAAAAAATGCATTAGGCGCCCCGGGAGAAGATTGACGGCACCTGCCTTGCGGGGCTCTCGTGACCCCCCCACAAAAAAACTCCCCTTGTCTAGTTCGCCGCCTGCCTCGTCCAGGACAAACCTCGCCTTAAGTGGGACGTTGAGAGCTTCCAGCACCATCGGCCTTGCATGATCCCGTGCAACACACCAGATTCCATTTCTCTTGAGGGCGTCCTTTTCGCGCTTCTCGCCTGTACTTCCTTGGCCTTTACTTGAGTATGGAAGAGAGTTTTAGGCTGTTCACCCGAGCTTAAATCCAGATGAATATGACCAGGGTAGAAATGCATGATTAATTCGAGGCCCGGCCGCAGGGAAAGTTGTTTGACGCAGCTCCTTTGATATGAAGGGGAGCCGAGAAACTTCCTTGCCGAGCTTCCAAGCCCTTAAGAGTCTTTGGAAGGAGAGTTTCTTTCGGGGTCGGACCTTTGGGTTGCTCGCTGATTAATCTGTGTGTCGATTGATAGGTCAACTTTAAAGCAGCAGCAGCGCGCCACGTGCCTGCCGGGTGTCCGTCTTCTTTCTTCAACGTTGCCTTGTCTCCGCGAGACAGTTCGGATGGCGGCTGGGTTGGGAATATTCCTCCCGACCGTGATTTCAATGAAGCGTTAACCCTAAAGGATCTTGATGCCTTTGTATTCCCCCGAGGCAGTCACCATTTCTGGAACCCAACGCGCCAAACTTCCGGGAGGTAGCAAAGCAAAGCCAAGCTCCCAGAAGCAGGAGCGAATTCGAACCAATTTAGTCTCCAGCCCGCGATCTTGCACTGAATAGGCCCAAAGCACCTAGCGACGCGAGACCTCGAAGCACCTAACCCCGCTCTTAAACCCGCAATTCTCTCCCGGATTTCTTTATATAGTGAGAAGAAAGTCCCGCGGAACTCTGTGAATTTGCTTCCCTCGCAAGCGGACTAAGGTGGGCGAGACTTATTTCTGAGTAAAGGCGCCAGGAACGACATTCTCCACCTCTAAGGGACACGCCGCGATTACAAGAAGTAATGGGAGCTGGAGATTCCAAACGAGAACAGGCCACACCAGCGAGGAGAGCCTCCCGCCGTTTGCAAAACCGCGCAACTCATTCTCGGGGAAAACAACCGGCGGCGGGTCGCCCCGTGGATCCTGTGCCTCGGATCTGGATCCCTCGCGTAGAGAGAGGAGAGGAGGGAACTGCCTCACCTGCCGGGAAAAAGCTCCGAGACTGCGCTCGTCGGCGGTGGCCCCGAGCCGAAGAGCAGCTTAGGATACCCAAAATAGTCCTTGGCGCAGCTGGTGCTCTCCTCCGGGAAGGCGATGCCGGATTTTGACCTTCGAAATAGAAATACGCCTGGTGTAAAGTGTGCGCTCATCCAACAAGGCAGGAACCTCCGGGGGAGTTTTTTTTTTAAGCGATCCAGCCTGGAGGACTGTAGCCAGATTCAAATCGCTGGAAGAGAAGACGGGTGACGCAGAGGGATTTCAAAAACGGAACAGATGGAAGGAAGAGAGGGGAAGAGAGACTAACTCTTGCGCGCCTTAAGTGGTGGTAGGGTGGTGGAGAGTCCTATCAAGAAAACAGAAATAGGCCTGGTTTAGTCCCCGGAATCTTCCTGCTTGCCCTTCGCTGTGTTAGCAAATGTTCTGGTGCTCTGAACAAGATGAAGGGTGCAGGTCTTTTAAATACTGAATTAGGACACATTAATCCGAAGCAATTAAGTAAAATTCTTCCATGCAGGCAAGTATATTTATTTTTCTGCATTTTTATTAGTGGTGGCTCAGACCCTGAGAAAAGGCAAATGCCCATTGTCACCGACACTTCCTTGCAGTATTGCAGCTATCAAAAACATAAGATGCTTGGGAGTCTGTCTTTTAATGCTGTTCTGGTCTAAGATGGTGTTAATGTTTGAATTGAGATGGGTCCTATTTTAGGCTTGTGGAGAACTACTTCATTCCACTCTTAATAACTGAAAATAAATATTAAAAGCCTGCACCCCCACATCTACAAATTTAAACAGAAGCCGTGTGATATTTTTCTGGACCTAGGGCACGCTGTTCAACTGAAAACTTGCATGAAAAATTAATTTTGCTATTAAATATTGTTTTCTTGTGCTTTATTTGTTGTTGCCTGCCAATTAAAGTTGCGATTTATTTAAATTCCAAAACTAGTTTCCTAAGAATGCAGAATTCAGACACAAGTTGATTAAGCTCTTCAGAAAATGTCCCTAAAGAAATGGTGCAAAAATAATTATTAGGATTTTAAATCAAGGGTTGTCTTGCAAATAAACTAAATCAAACAACCTACAGTGCAGAAACAGCCACTAAAAAGCTGCCTCCAGAAGCTCAACTGCTTCCCCAGTATGGTATTTGTGGACTTGAAGGATTTTGAGAAGTTCTGCTATTGAAGGAACTGGAAGGTTAGCCCCGCCTTCCACTTTTGCTGGCTGGCAACTGAGGTACAGGACGAAATATTGCTTGACTATTTGTTATCCACATAAATAGTTAACATTAGTTCCAGACTGATTGGAATCAGACTAAAGGTGGAGATTTCTGTTTTTGTTTATGAAGTGTTTACATACGGTATATTGCTTGTTTAAAACTAAATGATGACATAGAGAATGCACATCTAGCAACAGTGTTGAATTCCAAAGTTGGGGGCCTTTTTGCATTCCACTGACAATCCAGATTTTTTTCTCTTTTTATGAGGCTTTGGCAGCCAAGTCGTTGTTCATCCAGAAAGGTATTTTGGATCTCTCTCGAAGGGATGATGGATGGTCTGAAGACTGGAGCATGGAATTTTGCATGCTGAACTAGTTTCTTTCCAGAAACTAGTTACTCATTGATTCTACAGCAACCCAATTGGAATAAAAAGTCTTACGGGAAGAAAGCATTTCAGTTTTGTGAAAGAGGGAAGGTGTGTGTGTATTGGGGGAAACAGCTGTTCTTCAAATGAATGAATGAGCAGTGGAGGAGCACTTCCACTGATGGGGTGGAAGGAAGAGCAGTGCAGGCCTGGTTCTCTGTTCCTCCCACATACACACACACTCCACACAACTCTGTAGTGACCTCATACCTGCATGGTTGCCATTAGGCCTTGAGAATGCAACCATCGGCTAGAAAATAAAAATAATGGCATGGAATGACTGCTTTCGGAGATCAAAGCATGTATCTCGCTCAGTGCATCTGGAGCCCCAAATAGGGTGGGGTGGCAGCAGTTGCTGGAGTTCAAAGAGATTTCCAAATGTTGTTCAATCCCTCCACTGTGTAAGCCCTCTAGTGCTTTTTGCAGACAATGGATTCCATGGCAGGCCTCCAAAAAAAAAGAACAATTTGAAGGAAAATTGCAGGGTTTGTGGCAATCTAGGATGGATCATCCTGCCTAGCCCAAATTCTGTTCAGCCCCATTCACTTCTGTCCAGTAGACTATGGTGGCACAGCCTATAAGGAAAGGCCTTACATACCTGGGCCTCCTGAAGAAGCCAAGCATTTCACCTCCAGCAGATGTTCAATTTACCATAAATGTGGCTGGATGGCAAAACCCTGACCGTCTATGATAGTTTTCTTTGCTGCCATTTACTGGTGAACCAGATTTTTGCAGCCCATATGTGCCCTGAGTTTGGAAAGAAAAAATGCCATTAATTGGCATTGCTGACAATGTGAGTCATTCCCACCTTTGTGAATCTTTACGTGGTGGAAGTGACCTGGGAGTAAAAGGTTTTCCCATTAATTCCCACAGCTCCATTCAGCAAAAATTGGGATGATTACCAGAGGGCAGAAAATCCATACAGAAAACTAATTCTTGGCTACCACATAGAGACCATGCAGATGTTTGCAGCCCTGATCTGGTAGCTCTACTTCCATCAATCTGGCTAGCAGACTCTGGAAATCACCATCTGCGCTGCATTCAGGCCGGCAGATCGCAGCTGCATGTTTTTTTAGGAACTCTTGGGTCAACGAATAAATTTGGGCTGCAAAAATACAGACAGCCAGTAGATGGCAGCAGAGGCCTTTGAATCACTTTACTGCTATCTACTGGTCACATAGCCTTCCTGTCTTGGGGCTTTAGGTAACTCCAGAAGTGTTGGCCCACTTGCTCCAAATGTCCATGTAAGAGGACACGATCTTGCATTTGAAAACTCTTGAGTTGGCAAATGGGGGCTACCAGAAAGTGCCAAACTATCTGGGCACCTTGACTGGAAGAAGGCCTTGACTGTCACCACTATTAGCCTCTCTCTGGATCTGGGTTCTCTTTTTCTCCACTCTTCTTCCAATTCTAATTCTTCCAGTTAGATGCCAAAGCTCTTTGGTCTTGAGTCAGTTCAGTAGCTGAGCAATGATTGGGGGGAGAATCTAGCCACCTTGGCAAAGACAACCCTTCTCCAAAAAGACTTGCAAGAAGGCTTAAACCTTTGTCAGTGTCACTGCCCTGCAGACACTGCCAGTTTTCAGAACTGAGTAATGGAAGCAAAAGGAAACCTCTCTGAACGCTGAGAGCAAGTAAATGAGATGGGGACCCTTGGCTGGCTCTAAAGGAGGGGAGACGCATCCTGGCTGACCTTCAGATTGATTCCTTGATTTTCTTCAGCCTACTTGTGAATTCCCTGGATGCAAGAAAAGGCAGTGCAGACCTTGATTTAGCTACGCTCTCCAAAATAGATGGAAAACCTTGGTATGTCCAACAGCTCCACATACGTTGGTTGAATAATATGGAATAAGGTAAGATTGGTCAGCTGCCTTGTTTTCAAAAGGCCTTTTGGCAATTTTGGCTAATCTCACACAGTTTATATAAACCATAAGAGCTGAACGTACACAGTTGCTTTGGGTGGGGAAGGTATTTCTGCAGCAAGAGATCGCTTAGTTTCACTTCCAAGCATTTACCACTAAAAGGAATTCAGTACTGGAGAAGCTTAGAAGTCTCATCAATGCCCTGGAGAATAAAGCCTGACTTGGTGGAATCAGTGGAATCGGGGGTTTGGCAGAAGATCAGTCTGTCAATGGGAGCATAAGGCTGCTTCCTCACTTGTGATTTATAGTGGCTTAGTATCACGGTGCTGTAATATAGACAGGTTTTATATTGCCACAAGTGGCTGGGTGGCACTGGAAGGTGCTATAAATCACTAGTGAGGAAATGACAAATATGGAATCAACAGGTGTAAATCCAGGGCAAAAGGAGGAGAAGCAAGCGAGAGGTCAAGAGGTCGAGAATACCAGGCAAATAATAAAGGCAACTTAAGATCTTAGGTTAGGGGTGTACCATAACTGCAGACCAACAACTGTCGCTTCCAAAAATTGGCAGTGAAGGTTCTCTTTGAAGGTAAGAAATTAAAACATGGTAGGATGGACACCAAAGAAGCCTAGAATCATAGGTCTGGAAGGGACTTCGGAGGTCTTCTAGGTCCTTATATCATCACAGACAAATGGTTGTGCAATCTTAAAGCCTCCAGCAATAATGGTGCACCCACAAGGAGGCAAGAGGTTCTGTTAGTTAATTGTTCACACTGTCAGGAAATTTCTCCTTAGTTCTAGATTGGGTCTCTCTTTAACAAGCTTCCACCCATTGCTTCTTGTCCTGCTCTCAGGAGCTTTGGGGAATAACTTGCTACACTCTTCTCCGTGACAGCCCTTCACGTATTCATGTCACAAAATAAATAAATTTAATAAATAAGTATTGGAAGACAGCTATTATGTCACCCCTAGTCCTCTTCATTAGACTAAATATACCTATACCTAATATTCCTTTGATCGTTCATTGTACAGTTCAGCCCCCAGGTCCCTAATAATCTTTGTTGCTCTTCTGTGCACTCTTTCTAGGATGTCAGCATCTTTTTTGTATCATGGTGACCAGAACTGGATGCAATATTCCAAGTGTGAGTATACCAGTGCAGTATAGTTTCCCATGATCCTGATGCTATCCCTCTGTTGATGCAGCCTAGGACTGCATTGGCTTTTTTGATAGCTGCAGCACACTGCTGGCTCCTACTTAAATGGTTGTCCACTAGGATACCTAGATCCTTCTCACAGCTACTGCTGTTGAAACAGGTATCAGCTATTCTATACCTGGGCATTTGGTCTGTCTTGCCTAAGCATAAGAACTTACTTTGCTTGCCACTGAATTGCAGTGGCTTTTTGGGAAGTTGCAGCATGCTGCTGGCTCAGTATTATTAAAATGGTTCATTTTTGGGGGGGTGGGAGTGAAAATTCTACTTGGGGGACAGAATTTTTATAGAATCTGCCCCACTGCAAGTGGATGAAAAGCATGTGAATCTGAATGCAGAAGGCAAATTATAATTCTGTCACAAACAGCGCATTACTTGTTTTTTTAGGTGGGGCTTCACTATTCAGGGAGGATGTGGGTGGATACATTTATAAATTACTGACTTGTTTCAAAGGGAAATTTTAGTACATGCCAGCAGGAAGCGGTATATCATGATCTCTGAGAAAGCATGGAATGCCAGACTCGATAAATATGGCCCTAGGAAGTGGAAGAAGAAAGTTTGGTGGCCTTGTCAGTTTGCTTTTGAGCCAGCTGGTATTGTACATTCACAGTAAAAGTTCTCTATTCATGATCCAATTGTCGAGTAGATAAGGATCCAGTGCATGTAACTGAGATGAGGTGAGTTGCAGGTCAATTGTACTTCCCAGCTGTGTTCTCTTGAGTACTTGATCCCGAACAGGCTAGAGCAGAAATGGGTAACTTTCCTTTGAAACCTTTCAGCGGGTTAGGATTCTTGTGCATTCAAAATCAGTGTGCTAACCTCTAGCAGGCCATTTAATAGAATTAAAACAAAAATTAATGTAATCTACATTTAGAATTTGCCAATGAATATTGGCAGTGCAATTTGGGATAAGAAATTCCATGAATCAGAAAAATGAGTCAAGGAGCTAGAGGGTGAAGAAGAAAGCATCGCTATGAATTATAGACTTAATCTCCCCCTGCCATTGCAATTCTTGTTTAATAAAAATACATTGTTTTTGGGGCAGGGGAAGCCCATCCCCGAAAGCCCGGAAGTTGTACTAATTCATCCTCTTCAGTTAGCCAAGTTTCCTGTCTCTTGGGTAACAGGAAAACAAGTTTTAAAAAAAAGAGTTGCTCAAAGAATCATGGCCATAGAAGCACAAAATGATACAGCTACTCTTAGTAAAACTGGTAACTTGAAATGGTTGTGTAAATCTAAACATACTTTTCAAACAGACAGCTATTTAAAGTTACAATTGCCAGAACATCTTAGGGAGATATTTACGTGAGCGAGATTTGAAGAGCTTGATACAATGGTCGTCAGATATGGGAGATTCCATTCTATACTATATAATGGATTGCGTTGTGGAGTGGTGGAGGTAGAAGACTTGGCTCACATACTATTTGATTGTTGTTTGTATAAGAGGGTGAGAGACAGGTACCTTGGTTCATATATTAAACAAATGACCCCATATTAAAATAACATACCTTATATGTGGCCAGAATCTGAAAACAACATTCAATACGGCACAGTATTTGAGTAAAATGGTTCAACAGATTGGCATATTGTGGAACTGATTGGGGTAGATTGTAGGGGTGATTCTGAAACATAATTTTATTTTATTTTACTTTCCTACATATCAAATTATTGTATTTTACTCCAATTTCATTTTAAATTGTTTTTATAGGCGTTTATAAATAATTCGTGTTGGAACTCTGCATTTTGATATGGCCTATGGGCTAATCAATAAACTAAATAAACTAAACTACAGACTTAATCTCTATAGACTTCCTATTCATATAAGTAGCAAACTGGGATACTTTTCATTGTGGGATGGATTGGAGAGTCGGATGCTATAAGCATTATTAGCATTTGTCCTGGTGATTCCTGACTTGTTTGACAAAGATGATTTTTTGAAATCCAGAATTTGCCACAAGTGATTTTTTTTTACTGGCAGACCATCTATGCTGAGGTCCCTGAATCAGGACTGGCTGTGGATTTCATATCCTGTATGAAAACTGTGAGGCTGACCCTACATTTTATTGGATTAACACATTGGCAGGTTGTACTTTAAACCAGGGATGGACAACTTTACAGCTCTTCAGATATTGTTGGCGTTTACCACCTATTGCCTGCCTTCATTGGTCATCCTTACTAGAGATCAACTGGGGAAGGCCATATGTTGACATCACCACTCTAAATATCATTTTCCTTACTGGGCAAGAAGGCGCTGGTTTAAAAGAAAATTATTAAAAACTTTTCACTGTTTTTAGAACTTTTCCCTTATCCTGGTTTGCTTATGTTTAGATTTAGAATTGCTGTTCCTGTTTAAGGTGGTGAGAAACTGTCAGATCAGTCAGCCCAACCACCAGGAAATGATGGTTTCAAACTGATCCCAGGGACTTTAAGAAAATTGGAGATGTTTTTTCTGGCATCACTGGTATTATCTTGTTAATCACTGAACTGCAGAGATGACTTAAGTAACTGACACAATAAACTTTAGAGATCCTTCCTTTTCAGCAAAGTTTGGGCAGCTCAAACAGAAGAAATTTTAGAACAATTAACAAGAAATGCTAACAAGAGCTCATTATGGAATCTATAGCTGCATCCTTGTTGCCATATCTTTTCTCAAATGGTTAGGGGCCTTCTATAATCTGGTGTTGATGTAGCTGGTTCCATGGCTCCTTAGCACCTCTGTGACACAATTAGAAGGACCAATTATTTTTAACTGTTGCTGTCTGGACCCCACAGTGTGCAGATATAAGTCAGTCCTTGAAGGATCTCAGAGCTCTGCCTTGTCATGTTTTGTTGGATGAACATTTTGTGTGTATGTGGGCTGAGGCTGAGCAGAAAGGGGTAAGAGTCAGTCAACTGCAGGTTCATTTGTGTCACTAGCACCCATGAAATGAATCTGTATGGTTAGTTGTTAAAATAGTCACTAAATAAATTCTAAATCAAGTTATGACGTAGACTTTGTAAAGCAAGAAATCATTGCCAATTGTTACCCTCTCCACAGAGTAAAGGGGATGTACTGTGCAACAGGGGAGAAAGAAAATAAAGATGGCTTTGAGTCTAGTTCAGTTCCTGGTGATTACATGGACACATTCTCACAACTTTCCTGGCAACCCTACATAAGTGGTCAATCACTGTCTTCTGGTAAGCTGTTACCCAGACTCAGCTATGCTTAGCTTTTGAGTCCAAGGTGATCAGATGTTAATCTTGCGGAGACAAAAACTTTCTGGAACTCAGAAACTCAGCTCCACCCAAATATTGAACAGGCACCGTCTTGCTTAGCATTTGAGGACCGGGCAAGGTTACTCAGGTGGCTGTGTCACCTCACTGTGGGAACGTCCTGGAAGCCTGAGTACACCAGCAGTTTTAAACCAGGAAGGCTAGTTATTAGTAGAAAGAATCAATAGCACATGTGAACTCCAGATTTGCCAGTTTTTTTTTCCTGCTGGGACTTAAAAATGGGGAAAAAAAGAAGTAGATGTGGGGAAAAAAGGAGCACATCCTCTTTTTCAATTGCTGAGAGTTGAAAATCCTTGATGACTTACTTCCAGTCCTTCAGACTTTGACCTTCTGATGACTTCTTTTGTACTGATAGAGGAATTCCAATCTGGGGGCATAACTTAAGAGTAGGGGTTACAGCCTGCGCCATTAGGCTTTTTGGTGCTGTGCCTTTTATCATACCCCAAGTTTCAAGACCGCATTTTTGTCTGTTTCGCAGTATAGACACAAATGGATGGAAAGCTGGATTTCCCCTAGGTTTATCCAGAAAGTTCCATGTTTCTTACATCTGAGGCAAAATGATTTGTATCCTGAAGGTCAATTTTTAACTGCAGATGCTGAATGACTTTAAAGTTGTTGAAAAATTTTAAACTAGTAAACACATTACTGATGTGTTTTTACTAAATGTTTGGTTTTGAATATGACTTTACTTGGGAACTTGAGCACTCTGTGTGGGGACACAAATTTAACAAATAAAGATATAAAATTAGACTGTTGAACTAACTCTCTCCTGTTTATACCTATTGCCTCAGGAAATGATCTGAAGTAAAGCACCTTTTTATGGATTGGAGCGAGGAGCTGTAAGGTGGAGGGCTGAACAAGTAGCCTCTCTTCTCTCAGCTCTAAGAAAGTTGTTATTGTATAGGTCACATTTCTGTATGTATCTAATTAACACCGAACTGTTCCATATATCTAGAAGGGCATGAAAATATACACAAAACAGAGAAACATACCAATGGCTTTTTCCTAAATGTACATACTTGCATAATGATCATGTTTGTGCGAGAGTAGCCAGAGTTTCTGATTTCTCTGCTTCTAAAAATATCCTTTGCATTAAATTCCAAAGGTCAGCCTTGGTCTGATTTGGAATGTTGCAAGCCAAAGACTCTCCAGTGATACCCTAGGAGCAGTAAGGAAGATAACTTCAGCCATTAAACCAGCATCCAGTACACATTCATATTGCAAAGTTACAAATGGAAAATGTCTGTGCAGAAAGCAGTGCTTTTGCAGGCAATGTCTGTATCTGCAAATCCGGTTTGACTGAAGGTCCTTGTGAATGTATATACACATTGGCAGTGGTGGGATTCAATTTTTTTTACTACCGGTTCTGTGGGTGTGGCTTGGTGGACGTGGCTTGGTGGGCACGGCAGGGGAAGGATACTGCAAAATCCCATTCCCTCCCCACCCCACCAACCTGCTTTCCAGCTCCTTTCTCCTATGCAGGGCAACAAAAGAAGACCCAGCCAATCAGCTGGGACTCAGGAGGCAGGGAATAGATGGGGGTGGGGCCAGTCAGAGGTGGTATTTGCTGGTTCTCCGAACTACTCAAAATTTCCGCTACCCATTTTCCAGAACTGGTCAGTACCTGCTGAATACCAACCTCTGCTCAATGGCCTTCCTATATCTTTAAGGATCTGTAATGTGTGGAACAGGGTTAAGACCGTAGCAATTTTTCAGATTTCAGTAGTTACTTCTCTTCCGTGTTGAATCACAATCTATCAATCAAATGGTACTTTGGATGAAATCACAGCTACCTTTTAGCATACAATACTCAACCAAGGAATTCGTTTCATATTATTTTTTATTTTATTTTTATTTTTTAATATTAGACAGACTTGCATGCAAGTCCATTTCTGATTATCCCAAGTTTTCTAGGCAAAGAAAAGTGAATCAGAAACCCTTGTTGCTCTATAAAATGATTTCTTTTGTCCACTCCATTTTGCCCTCTAGGAGTGCACTGAAATGCTGCATTTTAGGTGATATTGCCCCCTGGTGGCCCCCTCAGGCAGCAGCTCCCTAATGCTATATTGCTGCCAGTGGGAACCAGTCAGTGCCTTTAAATTCCAAGAAATGTCTGATAACTGTGTGTGTGCTGGATGGAGAGGACTGAGATATCTCTAAAAAGGCGTAGTGGAGAAATTTCAATCAATCAAGAAGAGAGGTGGAAGGGACCTTGAAGGTCTTGTAGCCCAACCCCCTGCTCAAGCTGGAGACCCTACACAATGTGAGACAAGTGGCTGTCAAGTCTCTTCTTAAAAACCTGCAGTGATGAAGCACCCAAAACGTCTGAAGACAAGCTGTTCCACTGGTTAATTGTCCTCACTGTTAGGAAGTTTCTCCTTAATTCCAGGTCACTTCTCTCCTTGATGGGTTTCCATCCATCGTTTCTTGTGTCCTGCTGCTTTGGAAAATTAATTGACCCCCTCTTCTTTGTGGCAGCCCCTCAAATACTGGAATACTGCTATCATGTCAGCCCAAGTCCTTCCTTTCTCTAGACTGGCCATACCCAATTCTTGCAACTGTTCTTCATGTTTTAGTCTCCGGGCCCTTAATCATCTTAGTTGCTCTTCTTTGCACTTTTCCCAAAGTCTCAACATCTTTTTTGTAGTGTGGTGGCCAAAACTGGACGCAGTATTCCAGGTGTGGTCTTACTAAGGATTTATTAAAGCAGTATTAATACTTGATTTTGATTCTATGCCTCTGCTTTCATATAACCAAGGATTGTATTTGCTTTTTTGGCTGCTGCCGCACACTGCTGGCTCATATTTAAGTGATTGTCCACTAGCCTTCCAAGGTCCCTCTAACAGTTACTGTTTTTGAGTCAGGATTGTCTAATCTGTACTTGTATCTTTGATTTTTCCTGCCCAGGTGTAAAACCTTTGCTTTTTTTCCACATTAAACTTCATTTTGTTGAACGCCCATTGTTCAAGTCTGTCAAGATCCTTTTGCATCCTCAGCTTGTCTTCTTGGGTGTTGGCTATTCCATTAAAGTGGAATTAAAATTGCTCTATAGAAAACTATTGTGTGTATATGGCTGTACATTTTTGATGCATGCTTGTTGTTAATACTGAACTGTAGGAACATCCTAATGCTCTGGCAGGGAGGTAGTGAACTTAATGAATGGGGACACAAAATTTCAAGGCAAGCCATTTCTGGTGATTGAACAGACCGAGCAGTCAGCCGGGCAAGACACAACTTGTCTTAATGGGTTCATGAGAAGTTCATCTTTAAATTATTTTAAACAAGTAATTTTAACACTTAATACTACAACAATTCATGCAAGGTTCTATACTTCATGCAAGTATAGAAGAAGAAAAAAGAGAAATGAGCACAGCGAAGTACAAAGTGGGGAAATGTCTATGTAGATTCTCATTCATCCAGATCATGGTTGTCCCAAAGGTGATGTTTAAAAGGGTTTTCTTAGTTCTTTAGCAGAACTGAAGAAGCCTCTTGGATGGGAAGGGGAAAAACCCCCAAGAAAGTCCAGCTGTTTTCTGAATGACACTTTTAGGATTACAAAGTGGGGATTGTAGATCTTCAGTGTCCTCTTTGCCATTACTACTTTAAAGTGGGGAACAGGAGAAATGATGCAGGTATACTATGTATGCATGGGTATACAAATGATACAGGTAATGTTTTGCTGAGTATTTTTAAAGAGATATTTCTCTATGCCAGCATGGTGAGATGCAAGACCAACAGACTGAGCATTGATTTTCGATTTGTTGATTTTCTGAAACAAAATAAGATCTCACAGAAGCCCAGGTGTTTTATTATTCCAAAAGCAGGACATGGGGTTTAATAGGCCATAACTTTACTAAGCAATATTTCAACGTTTTATGCTGTGACTTCCTGGAATCATGTTTCTTTAGAACATAGTGGTGCAGGTTTTATTCATTACATATTGCACAATGTTTTCATCCTATCATTTTCTAAAGGACAGCATGTGTTCCTTGCTCTCCTGAAAATAGCTGAATATAGTTCTATAGCAATATGCTGTGTCTTATTGATCATCCAGCCAGTGATTAACTTCCCAGTTCTGGGGGCAAATACCGTTCAGGACTTAAAATACTGTTCTTGGCTTGTCAGGTTTTGGTTGAGATTCTGTGTTTTCTGAGATTGGAACTCTCCTAAAACCTCCCACATCCACCTGACTGCTGCCACATTGCATGGAGCATGCTATCACTAATCTGTATCAAAATTATCAAAGGTTTAGCTATGCGGTGAAACAAAAACACTTGACAATAATGAGATGCTTGGTAGAAATCTCACTGCTTTTACAGCATATGGAAATAAAGAACCCAAATGAATACAACTTACTTCCCGTTCACCGGCATTTTAATCATTTTACCAAGAGTTTCCAGTTCATTCAGCAACAAATGTCTGTTACTATTTTATTACTGTTTTCATCTTTCACTGTCTTTAGAATGAGATAACGGGCCCAACAGCTCTTTCCATTATATCAATTCATATTAGCTTATGTGGGGATTCGTATCAATGCACTGAGTTTAAAGCGAATTGGGAAAGATCAGAGTGCAGGAAAAGCACTGAATTCCCCAAGTGCTTCTCTGCAGCAGCCTATCTCATAGGGCCTTTACAATTTTGACACTGAAAAGTGAACCAGTGGTGGCTGATGATGACAGAGAGATCTGCACACAAAAGTGAACATTTGTTTAAGTTAGCCTGCAAAAGAGAGAATTTAATCCCTCTAAAGAGCTAAAATGGTTAAATGAAGAGCTTGAGTTTGTTTTCAAACACACCATTTGATGAGTCTGGTAGAGAGCTGAATCTGTCTGTGGTTAGCAGGCAGCCACGTGTAAACAGTTTCCAGATGGCAATTCAGAAGAAGATGCTAGCATCCTGCCCTTTACCTCCTACTCTCCCAGGAACCCACCAATCAGCTCTTTGGCAGGCTGCAAGAGGTGCTGTCAGGCTGGGCCAGGCTTTCTGGGCTTGCTCTGGCCGTGTAGCCACAGGGCACAACCATGATAGTGCTATAGCTGGGTAGAATATTTCCTTACTTATTTATATTTCACATTTCTAAACTGCTCATCTCCCTCAAAGAGGGAACAGCCAGAGGTATCATCATACAGTAGGAACATACCCTCTTCTTCCACACAATGGGCTAGGGAAGGCTGTGTCACACATGTTTTTTATGTATTCATGAATGCTTACACACAAATACTGGGAACCTTACAGGAGAATTAGTTTTGCAGGCAGGGTGTGAAGAATAGAGAACTGATGACGAGGCATCGGCCGGATAGGTTTATGGCTGCTCCCACATCATTTGGGATTTTTCTCAAGACCATGATCTAACAATGCTAAACGTTAAAGGGATGACACTGGAAAACTGGCTCTGGAGTTTGTAGGGCTTCCTATGGAGTCAGTAAACATGAAACAAAATAAGAGTGTTGGAGTTGCTATGCAGCTGTTTGGGAATCCTGGCTCTGGCTGCAATCTTTTGCTCACACTCTTACATAAGGCACAAAAATTTGAAGATGTCTGTTTCAGAACCAGTCTGGCTACACATGAAAAAATAAGTTCATAAAGCAGAGGCTGTTCTGCCTGCCAAGCACCCACAGTATAATAATGGTGTCCTGTTTTCCATAGTTATGCTGCACTTCAAATAAACTTGCAAACATACCAGAAGAAAGATGCATGGATGCGATTCACATCGTATGGAATGGAAGGAATAACTTTCTGTTCTGAGAAAGAACACAAATTATAAACTCAACACTCCTTTTTCAAATATCCAGAGATATGTGGCTGACTTTTCCCAAAACTTATTTCATTAGAAAATAAGTGCCACTTCCTATCTTCATAAGCTCTGTAACAGAATAAAATGCCCTGAGAAACTCTCTTATGGAACAACCAAGCCTGCATTAGGAAGGCAGATTATTCTAAGCAACATCGTTGCTTAGCATTGCGTGCCATTTTTGTCACATAAGCCCAGGTTATCTAGGGCAGCTTTCGTACTGGAAAGAGGAAGGAAAAGATAAAAGACGTGAGTAAGGAATCTTCAAACTCTGAACTATTAACTCTTCCCATTTTATCCCTGGGACCACAAACCAGATTGAACTTGGTGGCTCAGGCTGTTAAATGCCTGCATTTAAGTTCCAGCTGCCTACAATTACTGTAGGCTCGAATCCCACCAGGCTCAAGGTTGACTCAGCCTTCCATCCTCTTGGGGTAGGTAAACTGAGGACCCAAGATTGTTGGGGGCAATAAGCTGACTTTGTAAAAATGCCGCTTAGTAATAAGCAGGCATATACAATGGAATGAAGGCTATTGCTGAGCACATTGGGTTGTATCCCAAAAATTGTAAGCCACCCTGAGTCTTCGGAGAAGGGCGGCATATAAATGTAATTAAAAAAAAACCCTTCCTTCTTCCCCTAAGACAAGAGCCATCACTTCACTGAGTTTCTTCAGCATAAAGCTCCTTCAGGGCTTTGCTGTATTTTTGTCTTTCCTCTCAGGAAAGTTGCTATTCTGGCATAGACCTGGGAGCAAAAAGCACCAGTTTGGTCTAATAGTGAAGGCGCCAGGCTATAAACCAGGAGACTGTGAGTTCTAATCCTGCTTTAGGCATGAAAACCTGCTGGATGATTTAGGCAGGCCACTCTTTCTCAGCCTAACTCACCCCAGAGTTGTGGGGAAAATGGAAGGAGGCAGGTGTATTACGTATGTTCAGTGCCTTGAGTTATTTATAAAAATAATAAAAGTGGGATCATTTTTTTTAAAAGTCTCAACAACAGTGTTGTAACTTGCTTGGAATATTTTGAGAGAATAGTTTTCAGCTGAGCTGGCTTCACAGCATTTTTACTTGGACTGGCAAGATGGTCTTTAAAGATCTTAATTCTCAATACCTTGCCATCTTTTGTCCCTGAGGGCAGATCAAAGCTAGATCAGCTACAATTGTCTTCACCATTCAAAATGATCCTGGGAATGATTAACTGCAGCCACTGGTGGACCGAAGAGACTGTTGTGTGGCAGAAATGGCAAGGGCATCTTCGTCCAGAAGTTCCACCCCACATAATCATCTATCTGGTGGGAAACCTGGCCCTTGGAGCAGATTCAGCTTTCCACCCTAACCGTACTTAGATGTCTTCATTGTATTGCATGTGGTTTGGCTCTCTGCAGTCTCCAAGCCTGGCTCTAAAATAATTAATACGTGTGAGGGAAAGATCTGAAAATCGATCTTCTTTTGGATCCTCAAAACAGAGGACTGTAACATACAGTAGGGCACTTACTGAAGTAATGAAAGATGATAGCTACTTTTTCTTGGATTCAGTTCAACCCCACCAATCTTTTAATTTCCCAATACACAGGAGCTGCAAGTTCTCTGGCTTTTTCTGCTCCGGATGACAGAACCTCTTCCAGGTAAGATTTGTCTTCTTTTAGTCTCTTAAACTCATTCCTAACTGGTGCAAGTTTTTCAATGACTGCTTCGGCCACCACTGCCTTGTAATGGGCTGTATCCAGGCCGATGCTCTGCTGTACCACTTCCTCTGTGCTGAGCCCTGTGGCAGCAGAGTGAATAGCCACAAGATTGGAAACTCCCAAGCGGTGTTCGGGATTGTAGGTCACTTCGGAGGTAAAGTCGGTCACAGCCTTGCGAAATTTCAGCTTTATCTCATCAGGACTATCCGTGATACACACCGTGGCTAATTTATCAGGGTCTGATTTTGACATCTTTGAGGTGGGATCTCTGAGGGACTTCACTTTTTTCGCCGGGGCTATAATCAAAAGAAAATAGGAAATTACAACCTGTACATAATATAGGAAGAAGAGCCATGTTAGTCTAGTATAGCCCAAAATCAGAAAGAGTCTGGTAGCACCTTTTAAGACTTGCCGATTTTTAATTTAAGTCATATCTTTTGTGAACTGCAACTCACTTCATCAGATGCAGAGTGGCTTGATGGACGCGAGATGCAGAGTACCAAGCTACACTCTAGATCTGACAGGCAGCCTTTCATATAGCTTTTGTGGCCTTACAAATATTTTCCCAGTTGGAATGACAACATATGTTTATTTCAGACTGCCAAAAAGATTCAATGTTGAATTTTCTTTTCTTTGATAGTTGCCCAATCCTCCTCCCATTCCATCCAAAAGACATTGATATTATTCAACCAGCGGTTCGTTGTGCTTTTTGCTATTCTTCTTACTCACTTAAAAGGGCTTTGGGTACTGGAAAGAACTCCCCATACTTCTTATTGAAGTGGCGGGCTGTATCTTGAGTCAGCTCCAAGTGGAGGATTTGATCTTCTCCAACAGGAACATGTGTTGACCTTTCAAATGAAAAAGAAAACTGCCATCTTATCTGCTTATTTCACATTCCTTCAGAAAACTGAAGAATGAGTGAATGCTCCAACGCTGGAAGTTTTTTAAAAAGATGTTGGATAACCATTTGTCTGGAGTGGTGTAGGGTTTCCTGCCTAGGCAGGTGGTTGGACTAGAAGACCTCCAAGGTCCCTTCCAACTCTTGTTATTCTATTCTATTCTATTCTATTCTATTCTATTCTATTCTATTCTATTCTATTCTATTCTATTCTATTCCATTCCATTCCATTCCATTCCATTCCATTCCATTCCATTCCATTCCATTCCAGAATGCTAAATAGAACAATTAGATTTGCTGGTAGTTTACAGAAGGTGGAGCAGAAGGAAAATTTATTTTGCTCTCCTTCCAAACTTTCAGCAGTACTCTCCATAAGGTCTGCTACAGAACAATTTACATTTCTTAAGATGGAGGGCAGGGGATCTGCTCCATGGTTGATACCATTTTGTTACAGGGAATTGGATGCTCTCAATAGCTGTACCTTTTCTCTGACACGTTATATTACAGGCATTTCATCTGCAAATAGAAAAACGGCCATTCTTACTTGTAGAGAAGAATATCTGCCGCTTGAAGGACAGGATAGGTGAAGAGCCCAACTGTCGCTCCACTGGTCTGACTGGCCTTCTTAAGCTAGTGGTAGAAAAATAACATAACCTTGATTAATCTATTATTTGATCTTGAATAAAATACTCATCATTAGGCCAGGTTGTTTTTCCATAAACTGAGAAATTTCTTATTTATTTATTTATAGATTAGAAGGTCATTTACATGATTTATAAGAATATTATACAAAATCAGAAAGTCACTTAAGCACATTCTTTAAAGGAAAGGAGCAGCCTACAGGAAGGGCAATTTAAAAAAAAATCTGGAACATACAGGATTCAAATATTTAGTGATCCCAGCCAAATTATCAAGGATTCCATTTCTTTATGTTTATGCACAGGCAGAAGAATGGACTACTGCAGTGAAGAATGGGCTATTGATGGAGAATAACCTTGCCAGATAACTCACCTCTGTCTTTTCAATGGAACCTTACCTTCCACTGGGGAAAATGTTCTAGACGTTGGATTCCTATCAAACACCCTAGGACCCAGCTAAGCTGAGCATGTTCAGGCACCTGAAACAAGAGATGAAAATAAGTACATTGTGGTTTTATAAAAACTCAACACCAATGGAAGATATCCTTCCAAATAAAAGGAAAGGATTTTATACATACATACATGCATATACATACATATATAGATATACAATATATAGATATATAGATATATTTATATTTATTTATTCCATGGATTGGGTTATTTTAGCTCCCAAAAATATATTCTAGGCTCAACTTGCTGATCTGTGTTAATTATAACTTGCCTTACTTGTACATCACATCAAAAATAGTAATCTTTCACTTTAAATAACTCATTTGGATTTTTTTTTTTAATTTTTACATTTATATGCTGCCTTTCTCCGAAGACTCAGGGCGGCTTACAATTTTTGGGATACAACCCAATGTGCTCAGCAATAGCCTTCGTTCCATTGTATATGCCAGCTTATTACTAAGCTGGCATTTTACAAAGTCAGCTAATTGCCCCCAACCATCTTGGGTCCTCAATTTACCTACCCCGGGAGGATGGAAGGCTGAGTCAACCTTGAGCCTGGTGGGATTCGAGCCTACAGTAATTGCAGGCAGCTGGAACTTAAGTGTTAGGCATTTAACAGCCTGCACCACCAAGGCTCAATGGTTTTTAATGCCTAACCCATTGACAAAGTATCAAAAGGATGAGTGCAAGAGCCATCCTAAAGGCCATAGGATTCTGTCCTCTGAGGTTGGAGAAAGAACTCCCAATTTAGAAGGGCAAAGCTAAGATAGGAATTCCAATCCCATCATTCTCCAAGGCTATGAAAGGTAGTTGGGCAAAGTGCAGATGAGAAGCCAGTTTCAGCTGTTGGATCTTAAACCATTCTGGCTGTCTCCTACTCCTCCAAAATAAGGAGACATTTAGAGCAAGCCTGGAGCTTAAAAGCAGTTCCCAATGTGTACTTAACACTGGTCCTTGACCTTAATATACAAAGAGACAAAACCAATATTTTATATCTCTGCTACAACGTATCTCCCCTCTTATCAAAAATCACCCAGTTTAATCTCATATCCAAACAGCCAGAATCAAGGGGAAACTTGTGATCAGAATACTTACAGGTGAAACTCGAAAAATTAGAATATCGTGCAAAAGTTCATTTATTTCAATAATGCAACTTAAAAGGTAAAACTAATATATGAGATAGACTCATTATATGCAAAGCAAGATAGTTCAAGCCGTGATTTGTCATAATTGTGATGATTATGGCTTACAGCTCATGAAAACCCCAAATCCACAATCTCAGAAAGAATATTATGAAAAGGTGCAATATTCTAGGCTCAAAGTGTCCCACTCTAATCAGCTAATTAAGCCATAACACCTGCAAAGGGTTCCTGAGCCTTTAAATGGTCTCTCAGTCTGGCTCAGTAGGAATCACAATCATGGGAAAGACTGCTGACCTGACAGTTGTGCAGAAAACCAACATTGACACCCTCCATAAGGAGGGAAAGCCTCAAAAGGTAATTGCAAAAGAAGTTGGATGTTCCCAAAGTGCTGTATCAAAGCACATTAATAGAAAGTAATGTGGAAGGGAAAAGTGTGGAAGAAAAAGGTGCACAAGCAGCAGGGATGACCGCAGCCTGGAGAGGATTGTCAGGAAAAGGCCATTCAAAAGTGTTGGGGACTTTCACAAGGAGTGGACTGAGACTGGAATCAGTGCATCAAGAGCCACCACACACAGACGGATCCTGGACGTGGGCTTCAAATGTTGTATTCTTCTTGTCAAGCCGCTCCTGAACAACAAACAACGTCAGAAGCGTCTTACCTGGTCTGTTGCTCAGTGGTCCAAAGTCCTCTTTTCTGATGAGAGCAACTTTTGCATCTCATTTGGAAACCAAGGACCCAGAGTCTGGAGGAAGAATGGAGAGGCACACACTGCAAGATGCTTGAAGTCCAGTGTGAAGTTTCCACAGTCTGTGTTGATTTGGTCATCTGGTGTTGGTCCACTGTGCTTCATTAAGTCCAGTGTCAATGCAGCCGTCTACCAGGAGATTTTGGAGCACTTCATGCTTCCTTCTGTAGACAAGCTTTATGGGGATGCTGACTTCATTTTCCAGCAGGACTTGGCACCTGCCCACACTGCCAAAAGCACCAAAAACTGGTTCAATGACCGTGGGATTACTGTGCTTGATTGGCCAGCAAACTCGCCTGACCTGAACCCCATAGAGAATCTATGGGGCGAACAACGCAGAAGAGCTGAAGGCCGCTATTAAAGCATCCTGGTCTTCCATAACACCTCAGCAGTGCCACAGGCTGATAGCTTCCATGCCACGCCGCATTGAGGCAGTAATTGCTGCAAAAGGGGCCCAAACCAAGTACTGAGCATGCTTATACTTTTCAGAGGTCCGATACTGTTCTATGTACAATCCTTGTTTTTTTGATTGCATGTAATATTCTAATTTTTTGAGATTGTGGATTTGGGGTTTTCATGAGCTGTAAGCCATAATCATCACAATTATGACAAATCACGGCTTGAACTATCTTGCTTTGCATATAATGAGTCTATCTCATATATTAGTTTTACCTTTTAAGTTGCATTATTGAAATAAATGAACTTTTGCACGATATTCTAATTTTTCGAGTTTCACCTGTATTCTTCTGGAAATCTTTCCTGCAATATAAGCTGAAAATTAGAAGTATTACAAAATGTTATAAATTCCACTGTATTTTATCCAGCTGAATTTGCCACAGATGCGATCATCCAAAATCACATCCAAACAGAAAGAATTACTGGCGGCAACAATGGGCATTGAGATTGTTGAAAAAATAAAATATTTAGGAATTATTATATCAGCCAGGCATAGCATACTTAAGAAGGATAATTATGACCCTCTTATTAAACGAATAAGGGAAGATTTAAGAAGATGGAATAATTTAAACTTATCTTTTATGGGCAGGATAGCCACGATAAAAATGAATATTTTACCTAAAATTTTATTCCTCTTTCAAAATGCCCCTATAAAACTAAAAAAAACCTTCTTTGATGAACTGAATAGAATAATATCAAACTTTATTTGGCAAAAGAAAAGGCCGAGGATAAAATTAAAATTACAGGATGCCACGGAGAGAGGGGGGTTTGGCCTACCTGACTGGGAGTTGTATCATAGTGCTGCAACAATGACCTGGTTAAAGATTGGATTAATCACATAAATACAAGAATATTAACATTAGAAGGATTCAACCTCCAGTCAGGATGGCATGCCTTTCTTGGACAAGACAGCATAAAGGGATATAGCTACGTGCAAAAACATTAGACAGACACTTTTACATACCTGGTTTAAAATTAAGAAACAAATGTACATTCAAACTCCAATTTGGTTATCGACACTAGAAGCCTTGATGCACCCACATCTACTACGATACGATAAAATCATTACCTATGAAGAACTATTAGATGAAAAAGGGGATCTACAAACTAGGCAGCAGTTGAGTGAGCAGGGAATAGAACTGGAATGGTGGGCCTATCTGCAACTCCAATCTAAACATGCAAAAGACAAAAAGGAATTGGGCATTAGCAAAACTAGGATGGAATTAGATGAAATTTTGCTAGGACCAGATGAAAAAATGATTAAAAAAACTTATCAAGTACTATTACAAGCCAAATTAGAAGAGGAAAATGTGAAGGAAACAATGATACTATGGATGAGAAATTTTGGTCATAACATAAATTTGGATGATTGGCAGAACATCTGGACTAGAAATAAAAAAATAACGTTAGCAATTCCATATAAGGAAAACTTATACAAACTATTCTACAGATGGCATATAACACCAACAAGACTAGCCAAAATAAATAATAAATTTTCCCCTATCTGTCGGAAGTATAACAAGGAAAGAGGTACATATTACCATATATGGTGGAGTTGCAGAAAGGCCCAGGAATTTTGGAATGAAATATACAAATGGTTACGAGAAATCTGTGACGAGGAGATATACTTTAAACCAGAATTCTTTTTACTTGGAATTACAAATAAGATATACCCGAAGGAAACTTTCTACTTAATGATTCATATTATCATAGCAGCGAGGATGACTTTCGCACAAAACTGGAATAACATTGAAACTCCAACGGAAGCAGAATTAATAAGGAAAATTATTGAGTGCGCGGAGATGGACAAATTGACAATGGAAATCAAAAATAAGGAAGAAACGGACTATTACAAAGTGTGGAACAATTTCTATGGATGGCTAGATAAGAGAAAGATCCAATAGCTTTCCTGAATTGGACTTAACAAATGATGGACAATGAGTGATACGAGCTCAGCAGTACTTGGTTCGAATTTAATGTATGTTTTTTGTTTGGTTATGTTTTGCTTATGTCTTTGTTTGTCTGTGTGTGATTACTTAATAAAAACTTATTAAAAAACAAAAAACAAAATCACATCCTCTACTGATCCGCAGAGCTTTGACTTCGTATTAATGAGCACTAGATCTGATTTGTAAAGTGTATTTCTATTTTAATATACTCTCTTTCTCATACTCATTTTATTCTGCTATTCACATTTCAATTTTATTTGGTCCAAACATGGAGATAGTTGATTTTCTTAAATAATAACAATAACCAACAACAGGAATAACCAACAACCCTTTGCATAAAATTAGTTTTGAGACTGTTTCTTGATTATTCGTCTTCCAGGACAGATAACCCTAGCTTTTTCTTTGCTGGTCAGCGTTATTTGATCAATGCCTTCCCTTTATCTTTGGATTCTGACTGTAAATTCTCATATATTCTGATAAGTTGTATTTTCTGTGAGCTACTGTTAATCTAATCTACTTTGGATAGTTTTCTAAGAAACTACATTTTTCAAATAAGCTGACTGTTGCATTAGTGTTGAATGATTTCACATATGTATCCCTCTGGCAGCTTTTCCAGATTTTTTCCTTTTTAACTCAGCCAATGAGATTCAGAGCCAAATAGCAGTTCCAGATCACTCAGATCCAAACTATCAAAAATCTGTGGATAATAGAAACTATGAAACAGTTAAATCAAAGTTCTGATTATCAGCACTACATTGCCTGACTTTATTTTAAAAAAAGATAGTTATTAATGGTCAGAAAAATAGTATTAGCTAGTGGCAGCAAATTCAAATAAAATTCTACAGCTCTTGTTTTTGGAAAGTGAGACTCTTCAAGAACCACATTTGTGTTAATTTGAATCTGCAATCAAAAGCAGGAACTCAGACAGTAGCTGTGTGGAACTGTGTGCAGAATCTGTCATTCTGTGTTCAAGAGTATTTTTGGTTCTCTATTCTGTCAGTGCAGAACTACTAATTCTGAAAAAGAAAAAAAAATCTGGCACATTAATTCCAAAAAAGACAATCCTTTCATTTCTTGTAAAAACCATTGAATGAGCCAAGAATATTAATAGCCAGTAAAGAAGATGCAATTTGACTTATCCATATACTCTACTAAACATATTTTAGCCAGGTTGTGTTAGAATGTTTTTGTTGAATGCAGTGTGTTTTGTCTCCCACTGGTTCTTTTCTCTCTTCTCTTCTGAGACAGTGTTAATTTAAAACCAAATATTCCAAAAGGTTCTCTTCTGATATATTCTAGTTCTCTTTTGATGTTTGCAATTTCTCTTGGGAGATTCTTAATTATTTTAACTATTGCAGCTGGTCTTGGGTTTTGTTTTGTTTGATGAAGCTGTTAGAACACCATAGACTAGACTTATTACTGTTGGAACTATCTCTGTTTTCTTTTGTCAAAGTCATTCTGCTTCTCTTTGCAAGTCTTCACATTTTGAGATTTTCTCCAGTTCTTTCTCTTCTATTATGCTTTCTCCCACTCCCTGTCACATCCATTATCCAAACTTCTTTTGTCTTTCTTACTATTATTAAACAAACATTAGGACCCATTAAAATTTTGACAAATTAAAAAAGCTTCTCATAAAGACAGAGAAAACTTTGGAAAACTTTTTCCTGCAAGATGTCTATTTTTCATACAAGCTTCTGCCTTGACTTTCATACCTTGAGGCATTTCAACTGTGGCATTGAAAAGAAAGCACTGGGAGCCTTGTGTTTGTAGAGGCAGTCGATGGACACCAGATATAAGATCAGCAGTTTCAGTGACCACTTGAGTCAGCCTCCTGCTGGTAAGGACAAACTAAAGCCAGAACAATAAAATTCACCCCAATGCAGGTATTTTGCAAATTATTTCACTGGCACAAAACATTCCTGTTCATTCTGTACCAATTTACTTTGGGCAGAACCCTATCATCAAATCAATGTTCATGAAGAGAATTATATGCTTTGAAGAAAGGAAAGGGGCAGATAATAAGCAAATGAAAATTTTACTATGTTACTTAAATGCAAGATTGCAACTGCGAAGCATGCTCTCAGTCTTCAATATAATTTGTTATGTTACACACACAGAGGAAAAATACCATGTTGCACTTAGCTTGTGCTCATACACTGCACTAAACCACGTAGTTTATTTGGTTCTGGCTTATTGCATTATATAATCAATGGTTTATGGCTCCATGTGTTATGAAAACTGAATCCCTCTGCAGCCTATTCAACAAATCTTGGTTGTAGCAATCATGATTTAGCATAGAATGGCTTTCAGTTTTAAGCTTCCCACCCTCAGTGCATCTGTTCTCTTCATGCACTTGAGGTTCTCATTCCTTGAACTCTGCCTGAATGGTGCAGAACCTCCTCTTTACAAATGTTACTCCAGAGTTCATAAACAATGCAAAATTATTTTTAATTCTCCCTCCTGCCTTTGCTGCTGTTATTGTCAGCACCAATTCTTTTCTCTCCAGATCCCAGTGATGCCGATGCTATGCCAAAGCTACAGCAAGCAGACTCTTCCTATTCCTTCTTTGGACCATTGCAATTTAACACCAAATAGAACTCCTTTCTCTTCCTTACAGAAATGCTTCCTCCACACTGCTGGGCAAGTACTCAAACCATAAAAAGACAGCCTCACAATACATTTTTTCTTGTATTCCCCCTTGCCCATTTAAGTCTTTAATATAGATCAGGGCTATAAAGGAAGCCAGATGAACACTCTGAAGCATAGTTGCCTGCTCTTTCATTACGAACATTATAACTGGCTAAAATGTTTATTCTTCGTTAATGAGCCCAGAAGCAAATCCCCTAAAAGGCTGATAATCTTTCCTGTCCATTTTCCATAGGAAATACCTTCTGGGTTATTAAAATTAGCTTTGACTATTGATGTAAATATGTGGGTAACAGCATAAAGATACACATATATAGTATGATCTAGAAAACCATGCAGAAACCTCCAGAGGAAGAGACTGACCTGTGACTGCTGGAAAAGCAAGCATCTTTGTGGGTTTATGCCGCAGGCCAGGAGAACAGCAGTGATGTCTAGGATGTTTTCCCTTAAAACAGCTGGCTGTCTTGGAATGGTGAGGGAGTGGAGATCCACAATGCTGTATAATACAGAATGACAATCTTCCTGTAGCTTCACCCAGCTTGTGATGACACCAAAATAATTCCCCAGGTGAGGAATCCCCGTTGGCTGAATTCCTGAGAAAATTCTTTTCAAACCTTTGTTCTGCAAGAAAACCATAACCATAGGTATAGATATAGGTAAATTATCATTGACAGCTCACATATAATTTATGCAGGTTTGCTCTTCTTCCTATAAAGCTCAGATGAATCCAACAAGTTTGGGGAGCAGCACAAATAAGATCACAATGGCTGCCCATTAAAAACCACTTTATACTAAAAGGTAGTAGAGCTCCGGTGGTGCAGTGGTTAGAATGCAATATTGCAGTCTAACTCTGCCCACTGCCAGGAGTTCAATCCTGATGGGGTTTAAGGTTGACTCAACCTTCCATATTTCCAAGGTCAGTAAAATGAGGACCCAGATTGTTGGGGGCAATATGCTGACTCTGTAAACCTCTTACACAGGGCTGTAAAGCTCTGTAAAGCAGTATATAAGTCTAAGTGCTATTGCTATAATGGTTTTTTTGTGCTATTTTTACAAACAGCTTAAATCTAAGCTTTTCTAGCAAAGTAAACAAAATTCATACAGTAATTAATCCAAATATTGTCTAGTCACTGCTTTCATTTTGTTCTGAAAGAAAGGTGATGGAAGAGAAAATCTACTTTTTTTCCTTTTCAGTTTCTTTCCTTTATATTAAGGTTGCCTAATTCTAGAGGCAATTTTCTTTTGCTGTTCTGTGTATTATGAAACACAATAACACTGTGGTATAAAGTAACAATGGGCACACTGCTTTAAAGAGAAAATGAAAATGAAGTTATGTACTAGCAATCTGCATTTTTCTTTAGTGACAGAATGGAGTGAAAAATAGATGAGACTGGGAACAAAATTCGAAGCCCCTGTTGCAAAATACGTAGTCACCACATTGTTTATTTTAGCATCATCCTATCAACTTCTAGTTATTCAATTTCTTTTTCCTAACCATCTCATTCTCTGGTTGCCTGGATGTCTTTTAAGCACTACCCATCCACTGATTCCTTTGAGAGAAAACCTTGCTTGTGGATACAAAATGGAAAGCCTAAAATATGATTGTCTAAACCAGCCGTGGGCAAACTACGGCCCGGGGCCCGGATTCGGCCCGTTCGGCTGTTCTATCCAGCCCGCGGAGCCGAAAGAGCGGAGGGTTCTCTTGCTCTCCCAGAAGGCTACGTGAAGTAATCTAACTTTGAATTTATATTAGTTCACACAAACACTCCATCCATGCTTTTGTTCCGGCCCTCCGGTCCAGTTTAAGAACCCATTGTGGCCCTCAAGTCAAAAAGTTTGCCCACCCCTGGTCTAAACAGAACTGGATTATTTAGTAAGCTTCGAAAAAGAACCTGAGCTATAACATGGTATTAGGCTATTTAAGGAATCATTTCAAATCATCAATCATCAGTAAAGGTCTGACAGTTCCATCTCTCAAGAGTCAAGCTACTTCCTGGGTGGTCGCTTTAACTTTACTTTCCATTTTAAATGATGGAGCGAATTTCATTCACATTAAATTATCACTTCTGCTGAAAAAGTTATTTAATGTTGAAAAATACACAGCAAAGACTAGAAATGCACTTTAAGCTAAAAAGTGCTCTTGCGTCTAAAATCTGCATCCTGGTGCCAAGCTCACCACTTCCAGTAGTAATAGAATTTTTAAAATCTCACATTCTTTTAGGATATAGGTTTGCTCTTTAAAAACTCCAGGGATTCCATTCCTCCAGAAGAATTTGTTTTTACTTCCTTTTTTTGAATCCATAATGTACTTTTTTGAACACATAATGTACTTTTGAAACTCAGCTCCATTTCAAAATTTATGTGGCACAGTGAAGTGTTGTTGGAGACCCCATAGCTAAATATAAGGCCCATGTTTTTTAAATTAATCTAAGGTATGTTGATACATAAAAGTTGTAATAAAGGTCATTCAGAGGTACCAGGCCCCTCTCTAATATAGACTAGATAGCTAGATGAGATAGCATTGTGTATGTGGATTAGTATCAGCCTCCGAAAGAGGGCACCTTCAATGCATGTCCTCTTTTTTATAAAAAAGCAGAAAAGTCACTTCTGTGTTTGAACAGAAACCTGAACAAGCAGGCAGGGAAAATGGTTCATTAAACATGTAGGATAGCCATACTGTAGCACATTTTTAAAACATCTATTTAAAAATAATAATAAAAAAGATTAAGGATGGATCATATTACATGCAGAATTAAAAAGCACATCTAATATACTGTGACCCCATTATGGATACCTCAACACTGAAACATATTGATAATCTGGAGAGAGTTCAGAGAGAAACCAAAATGATTAAACGCCTGGGAACAACTAAGTTCTGGGAGAAAAGATTAAAACAATTACATATGTAGGGCTTAGTTAAATTACGACATCATAGGAAGCTTGCTTTATTCCCCTCCTAGCCTCTAAGGCTGACCAGCCTCTCAGCAATCCAGGCTGTCAGAATTTGATCTATTGCACTTCAAACATCCAATATACCTCCAAATCAACTGGATATATTTTTATTTTAAATATTTTCCATGTGCCAGTGTTTAAGGCTGGGAAGAGGTGAAAGTATTACTAGGATTTCTAATAAGAATCCCATTTTCCTCCAAATTACAATCACTACCTCCCCATAGCCCTTCTCAGAGCTTGGAATCTAAGAAACTCATTCCCCTCTGCATTCAGTATCACCCAAAGACTACAGCAGACAACCCTGATAAGCACAAATGGTTTTAAGAGGCTATTTCCCATTTCCAAGACATCTGCAGCAAAGGTGTCTCTACCCAGCTTGGAATTTTGGGTGGAAGAAACTTATTAACAGGAGGGAATTGCAAGCAAGGCACCACGGCTGTATTTAAAACTATTTCAGAAAAAGAGAGAGGAGGAAGAAATTACTTTTGTTTTAAACTTAATTTGTTAATAAACCATACCACTAAAAAAATAATGGTGAAACATTGTTTTAGAAACAGATTAAATGACACACCAAGTGATGAACAGCATAGTTTTATTTATGTTTATTCAGGAGTTCAGTTTCATTTGAATTGTATAGATTTGCAGATACAGAGGGCACCTGCAAGTCATCCAGCCAGAATGGACTTCAATTACAATCCTAGAAGATATATTTCGAAGTGGCTCTACTGTACTACCTCCTGAGGAACAAATTTAGCTAAAAGCACTATGACTACAATTTCAACAAAGTTTAAGAAAGAGAAGGCAAATTTTAAATTCTAAAGATGATTAATACTGATTACAGAACAGTGAAGATACTCTCAAGGATATAGGCACAACTGGGTAATACTTGATTCTTATTCTGCCTTTGAAACAAAAGTTTAAGGCAGACTACAACACGATCCCTCATCTCATTTGTTCCAAACCTCCTTTTGAGGTAGTTGGCCAGTAGTAACCAAGGGAGCTTGTAAAGCTGAGACTAGAGTTGAACGGGAAGTCTCCCCATTCCTGGTCCAACACCTTAACCTGGTTCTCTATTACTGAAAAAGGAATAACATCTGCAGTTATATAAATTGTCTGATATGATAGTAAAACGGGAAGGATGTATGTGGCTAACATTTTTGATAAACTAAGTGATGAGATCATGAAGTTTGTTCTTATGCTGTTTGTAACATTTCTTCTTGAATAGTATATTATTATTGTACACTATTTTTATTTTTTGATTCTTCATTAGTGAAGGGTTCAGGCAGCATAAAGCATTTCAGTTTACTGAGAGGAATAAAAGAGAATTCTTGAAACCAATGTACTAAAGCCATACCTAGTAGATTGGTCTTCTATAAGCATTGTTCACTGTTTATCCACCCAGCAAGAGTCAGAAGGCAGCCTAGCAGGGAGTTCAGCCTGGTGTCATGAAATCATGGAGCTGGAATGTGCTTCACTAAAATGTTGAGGTCAGGCATCAGAGCTGTATACTCAAAAGATTTGGAGCCAGTAAAGGATTAGAGAGAGAGGAACTCCCATTGGAAGGAAACATAAACTGCAAGAAATGCAAATTCAGATGAGAGCCATTTTTACATGGGAAAATGTCTCAATGCATTTTAGATTCTGAACAGAGTTGCTCAGTCCTTTGGTACAGAGTGAAGACAGAGGTTGTATAGATTTGCAACAGATTAATTACTGCCCCAGCAGTTTATATCAATACCTTTCAGTGTATCTTTCCATAACTTTCTATCCCTACAACCAACTGGCTTCCATAATGGTCTTATCTGGTAGATACGTTGCCTTTTTTCTTCATTCTTTTCACCTCTTTTTCAAGTTCCCATCAACTCCATTTAACCATCACTTTCCTAGTCCTCTCTTGACCTATTCCCTCTGCTTTTATGCATTTGTTTTGCAATTCAGTCCTCCTGCATTCTCTCCATGACCAAATCATCTCAACATACTTGTTTCCATATTGATCATTAATTTTTATATTTAATTCCCATTCATTCCTGACATTTTACAGTATATTGCATATAGCATTCCATATGCATTAATTCATAAGTAAATTAAACACCCAAGGAGACATTACACAGTCATGCAGTAGTTTCTGTTCAGTGTTGACCATTTCCTAAGTATGTCAATTATTCTTGTGTACACTTTTTTTCTGCTTTTATCATATTCAGCAGCCAACCTTCATCTTTATATTCACTACAAATATTCCATACTTCAGTCTTATATACACTTTATATTCTTTGTCCAAATGAACAAACATACTATAACATATTTTCACTTACATATATTCTTGATGACTTGCTGAAGAACAAAAATCTAATCTACATTACTGAAATTTTTACCCTATTTTCATTTCTTGTTCCCCTCAACTCCAACATACATTATTTCAATTCTTTGACATGTCAATCACATCCAAATCACAATAGCCTTTCCATTAATTAAATAATTCTAAGAACACTTACTGAAATTATGTTGTAATTATTTTGTAAATGCTTTGTCTGCTAGTGGTTAAAATATGAAGAAGTATATCCACCACTCAGAGTTACTCTTGTGAGGGAGATGGGTGGTCTCTAAATATGATATATAAATAAAGAAGTAAGCATTACTGTGTCCGTCCATCCCTCCATCCCATCTCATCCCATCTTATCCCTCCCTCCATCGCTGTCTGTCTGTCTATTTGTATAGCCACCCATATCAACAAGGAACTCTAGGCAATGCATATTAATAAAAATAAAATAATTAATATATATAGCAGCCAAAAAAAAGTATTACAACCACAATCCCTAACCCAGACAGGAGACAAGCTCCTTTGCACACTTGGGGCCCCAAGCTTTGGCATAGAACCATGTACATGGGGCCTTTTCTTTGAAAAGTACTAATCAAAATTCTCTATGCCATCGCAATTGGCTTGCATTTTGGAATTTTACGTACCCATAACTCTGTGGCACAGAGCAGGTGAAGAAAGCTAATTCTAAATACAGGTGGTGTGTGCTTATGCATGAATGCATGGGAGTGAGGGACAACACAGGAAGAAGGGAGCGAATCACTGCTGACATCTGTGACAAAGAAGATTGATGGTTTCCCTCTCTAGTTTTCCCCACTGTGAAGGCATACAGGGGGTGGGGAAAGGGATGAAGCCGCTGCTATGAAGCTGCTATGCTGGCAGCACAGCAAACTGTTTCTCTTAGGCCATTTGAAACTGATTAATGAGGTAGAAGCAGCAGCCCAGGAAACAGAAAAATCATGCTTAGACTACCCTCTTATTTGTCCTTTACTGTAATTGGAATCACAGAATTCCATATGGTTTTGGTCGTTTTCTGGATATAATTTAAGCCACAGTAAGCAAAGGCAAATCATGAGGACAAACAAGATGTTGGGAACTGTCTTATCTTTAAATAAAGGTACATATTTTTCAAATTGCGCTTCAAAATAACAAGCAGTCTATTAATGCAGTAATAACAAATTCAACTAAATACTATGAAAAAATCCACTTATTTAGATGAGAATAAGCTGAAGTTCTTTTCTGGCTGGCAAAAAAAAAACCCTTTGCCTGGTCATTTTTCTTCTGTTTCCTTTCATTCCTAAAAAAGGAAAATTGCCTAAATAAACTACTCAAAGAATGAAAAATAACAATGGAGCTTTTTATTTGTAAATTATAATGTAGTCTATCGAGAAACAGATATTATCTTGCCAGACAACATTTAGAAAATCAAAAATAAGTAATTTATTCAACATTACTACACATAAATAAATGAACATAAACTAACTAGGCATAGAAAAGCGAGGCAACTCATGGTTTTTAATCCACTGTTTTATGTAATACATAAAATGAGAGTTCCTTAACAGAGCCCATAGAGTAGAACAGGAAATATGCAGTAGTTAGAAACCTTTCCCAGTGACAGAAATTTTATTTCTTGAACATAATTAAAAATTTAACACTGTTTTTTTCTTAAATGCAGTAAAGGTGTATGCATATGAAACAGTAATTTGTGTAATATCATATTTAAATTTAGATCACTTCTCATAAAAATATTTCCATGAATATGTTGTCACAAACTAGAAACTGAAAGTAAACAAAAGTCCAGAAATTTATCCAATATCCAATATCTTTACCAATAATCTTAATCTAATCTATGCTATATAATAGATTGTGAATGTGACATGTAAATCAAGAGTGATTTAGCAAGTGAAAAACTGAAGTTTAAATAATATGTCTTCTCAGCAAGAGACCTACATTTAATGTAGGACAGTTATAAAACTGTCATTTTCCACAGTAATCCCAATGTAGAAGTTTCCATCTTGAACTACAACTATTGCAAACAATGAAGGGTTCAAAAGAAACTACACCCTGAACTCCATCTGAGTGGTGCTAATTAGTCAAAGAAAGTAAAAATGAAAAGTACTGAAATACAGGCATGAGTTTATTGGAGTCATTATCTCTGGTCTCAATCTCATATCCTCTTGCCCCAGGACCAAGGTTTTTTTAAACTTATTATTATTTCATGTCCTTTTGGTTTCATCTCCAGCTAATAACTGAGGCAGTTAAAAACTTAACTAGCTGGGTCAATACAGAGTGTACTTTGACAAATGAGCAAGCAGGTTTTAGACCTGGACACTCTATCTTTGATCACACTTTAGTTCTGCAACATCTGGCCCAAAATATTCAATCAAGTCGGGTTCATAAGAACTCCAGAATAAAGTTTCATGGTAGCATGTGAGGCATGTATCAACTAAAATCCAACCTGAAGAGGAATAAGAGATGTATTATGGTTCCCCTTTTCTTCAACTTCAAACTGCTTGTGATCAAAATAAGTAATTTGGATCGACGCCCCCCAAATTTATCCAAAAAGTAACATACTCTACTACAGAGAGGTTTCCTGAGGGTGGGCTCCAGCACGAGTCCAAAAGCTCAGAAGGCTAAACCACTGGTCCTGGTGACTGACACAGATTGGATCCTGCAAAGTTATCCTGGGACGTGTATATTCACTTTCATTCATCACAGTATAGTGCTTTAAGATAGTGCTGCAGACCCTGATAGTTTTGAAGAAGCATTTAAGAATGTAGAGTATAGAATAACACAGTTGGAAGGTCCTCTAATCCAACCCCTTTCTCAAGCAGGAGACTATACCATGCAATCTCTTTTTGAAAACCTTCAGTAATAGATAGAGCAATCACTTCTAACTTCTGGAGGTAAGCCATTCCACTGATTTAAAAAAATAAATTTTAATAAATTAAATAAATAATGACTTAAAATAATTACATTAAAATTAAAGTCTTAATTTTTGCAAAGTGATCTAGACTGCTTGCCTGGTGGCTAAAAAATCTTTTAAAAACTCTTTGGGCATGATTTTTCATTGTTTTTCCAATTATAGCACATACCAAAACTATAAAATCCAAAATACCCTAAAATTAACTTTTCTAGAAGAGCACAGCATATCCCAACAGTGTTAAAATTTTATTTGACTAAGGCATACGTGCAACTTTTTGGGCGTGTTCAGTTGGGACCTTGTAGCTCCCTAGCCCCTCTGGAAAGGATTAAATCCAAATTCTTAAGAATTTACTCCAAGTGACTCCATGTGTAACTAAAGTGGCACTAAGGAGAGAGTGTTTATTCTGATTAAAATAGAACTGGTGCATGGATTTGTATTACTGTTCACTGGTTGAAGGTTCACCCATACCCCCAATCCCCAGGTTCTTTGTTCATTATGGATGATTATGAATAAACAGAGAAAAGAACATCCCTTCAAAAACTATAGTGCTGGGTCACTCTGATAGATAGGCAGTCCAGAAATATGGAAAATAAATAAACAAAGCTATATTTTACCTTATGCTCTTAGAGGGAAGATTTTAAAATGTTTCATTTCTATAACATCTTTGCTGATGCTCCCTAGAGGAAACAAAATAGCTTCACAAATACTGCTGTGATGCCCTTTTGCACCACATGGTACACTGAATTAATTATTCCTTTTCCAAGTCATAGTTATATATGATCAGATAAGACAGGGGTGTCAAACTCAAGGCCGGGAGCCAGAGCCAGCCCACAGGGTGCTTAGATCTGCCCACAGGGCCGCCCTGGAAACAGAGAAGGACCAGCCCATGGTGCCTCTGCCGATGAGCTCCGTTTTGGCTGGCAGAGGGCTGCAGGAGGCAGTTGCAGCCAAAAACGGGGCCCGGGGCCACATGCAACCCACCCAAGCTCCATTTTTGCTGGCAGAATGCTGCAGGAGGCTGTTGCGACTGAAAATGGAGAGCAGGAGCCCGTTTTCGCTGGCAGAGCGTTCGGGCCACCACAGGCACCCCCAACACAAGTGACGTCAAGCTGGCCATGTCCATCCCGGCCCCCAAGGTCAAACACAACCCTGATGCGGCCCTCAATGAAATCAAGTTTGACATCCTTGAGATAAGGGATCACTAGATCCTTTTACCCATCAGCTTAGAAATATCTCCGGGACAACTAACAAATTTCTTAAAATTGCTATTGGCAGTGGTGGGATTCAAATTTTTTTACTACCGGTTCTGTGGGCGTGGCTTGGTGGGCGTGGCAGGGGAAGGATACTGTAAAATCTCCAGTCAAAGGTAATATTTGCCAGTTCTCAAAATTTCTGCTACCGGTTCTCCAGAACTGGTGAGAACCTGCTGAATACTACCCCTGGCTATTGGTGCAAGACAATAATTGTTTAGCAATTTTGATAATTTGCTTTTCCTAAGATGATTTGTATTTCCCTTTTTATTGCTCTTCATTTTTTTTCCTGATTATTTTAATAAATATGATATCTTAATTTGCCTTCCATACTTCATCTTCTTTCCATAAATTTAATTTAAATTGATTGTAGTACTACTTTAATTTTGTGATTTTACCTGTTTCTAAACTGATTGTATTGGACTGCATTTTACTGCACTATGCTTAATATTGGTTTCTGACCACAAATAAATTTCCTAGTTTCTATGCTTGGAGAAGGAATGTTCTACAACAATCTAATATCATAGTTATATAAGAGCCACAAAATTTTGGCTTTTAAACCCCCTACAAAGTTTGGATCCGTTTGTAAATTTTAACAAATAAGATGGAAATGGATGATTAATGAATGGAAATCATAAACTGGATTTAACTTTCTTTAAATAATCTGAAATCAAATTTAGAGTTTCTGCTGCCACAGATACAATATTCTATTGTTGCTAACATAAAAGGTCAGCCCTGATCTTCCCAAAAAGTTGTGCATCATCATTTTATAATGTTAATTATTATAGAGTATTATTATTTACCCTATACTGCTTACCATTCATTTTACAGAGATATCCACAGTATCCTTATGCTCCCAGAGCTCATCAGCATAACAGGAGACATATACTAATTTTACACTTTTCTATATTATTTTCTGACTCTTACCATTCATAACATATAAAGTTGACAAGTTCAGTGCAGCTGAATTATAAATATCCAGCTATTCAGTTATACAACTTTTGCTGAGAACACTTATTCTTTTAGGTTTCTAGAAAGCACAGTACATATTTTGATTTCACAGAAAAATTGCAGCTTTATTTCTCCATCTTTTAACTCTAAAGTTGTGGTCCTTATCATTTTCTGATACCATAGTTATTAATTTTATAGTCTCATGAAAGATTATATCATTATTTCAAGGTATATTAAGTCTTTCTGCCAGTAGAGTATTCATAGCAGCTAGTTACTATTAAAAAAAATCACAGAAGCATTTAAAATACAATAAAAATACTAAATAAATGGCACTGTACACTCACAGATTACATGCAGACAAAAAATGCTTTAGCATTCAATCACAACTACAATAATTAATTCTGTAAAGTGCTAGGCCAATCAATTTTTCTGGAGGATTAATCATTTTAACATACCTGTACATAATAAACTAGCATATCTGGAAGAAGGCTAACCTAAAATCTTTGTGTGTGTAAATCCCAAGCATCAAATTTATTTTTTATTTATTAGCCACATTTACAATCTGCTTTTATCCCTTGGAATTCAGGGCTCTATATATCCCACTGTTTCCTTTGCACCGATATCCCGGGCTGGCTTAGTCTGAGAGGCGGAAATCGGCCCCAAAGTTACCAACTTAAGTATAGATGCAATTTTAAAAAATCTGAATTCTGTCGAGGTAAGTCCAACATGCCAAAGATATCCGGCACTGCTTTCCACTTCACTTGGGAAAAGACCAGTAGCCTTATTACAAAAGAAGAATTGCGGGGAGGAACTTGCCATCCACACTCCGGAGCTGAATTAAACCATCCAGCGCTACGCTGTCCCGCGTAACAGGGCGAAGCGACGAGGCTCTGAATCAGGTTATCATTCTCCTCGTTCGAGGATCGAACCTCCCCCGTTCCTCCCGCCTAGACCCTCCGCTCTACCTGCACAAGCTGAAGGGTCCGAAGAGCAGAACTGGGCGCAGCCATGTTGGAAGAAGGGGCGGCGGTCACATGATGGCGCGCATGCGCCACGATCAACGCCCTCTCCGCTCTTCCCGAACGCGTTTCCCCTTCCCTACGGAGGGTTTCTGTATCTGGCGTGGTGTCTCTAATGGTGCTTGGAACAGTCCTGAAAGGGTCTAATGTGCAAGACATCTAATGGATCATAATAACAAATTCGACCCGCAGCAAAAGTTTCCGAAAAGTTCCCTTTCCCTCCGCCGTCTCCTCCCCGTACTGGAGTCGTCCCCTGGTTCTCGACTCAGCTATTTTAAGATGTGTGGACTTCAACTCCCAGAATTCCCAGCCAGCATGCTGACTGGAGAATTGTGGGAACCCAAGTCCTCATAACTTAAAGTTCTGAGATATGAGGGTTGTGTAGGATGGACTTTGTAATATTTGAAATATGGGTTTTGTAGTACTGTTGCATTGGCAAACTAACATCGGTTTATCTTCTTTCAGCTCACATCCATGCTATGTGGCCCTCAGATTGAAAAACTCTGCTAGACTAGTGTATAAATATTGCAAAAGCTAAATACTATTAAATTGTGGTGGGATCCTGAGAAAGACTCCTTGAAAACAGATGTATATTTTTGTTATTTCTTTAGAGCAGACTTCAAGCCTGGATACCCAGATTTTAACTTGAGTAGGGATGCCTTTGACAATCTGAGATTGGTATTCTAGTGTTGAAAGAAATATCCTTCTGGGTTCAGTTCCAAGTGGGGAAAAAGACACTGGAAACATGGAGGCTGCTTGGAAAGTTTAATGGTGAACAGGACCACATGGTCTGGAGCTCCAGAGAAAGATGATCACATGCTTGAAGGAGAAGATCAAGAAAAAAGGGCTGAAGTGCTGAGAGTATCTGGGTTTTATAACCTTTGTTGGGATTTGAATTGAAGCTTGTTTCTAATTGGTTGTCAGACTCCCATGAGGGGCAACTCTGTAGGCTGTCCTGAGTTCCAAGCTTGGTTGACCCTTGCTGGATGATCTATGCCCTTAAAAGGGCTTTTGGCAATTGCTATAGCTTTACCTGGAGACCTTTCTTATGTAAAGTATTCTGGCTCAGGCCTTAATGGCCCACCCATTAACAAAGGTGGGGGTGAGATTCTGCTTCTGGGGTTCTACTCTTTTTAGAAGAAATATTCTGCCTTTTAAATATCTACCAGAATACTTCATTTTTCTAGGAGAGTTGGGTGCCAACTTCCTACACTAGTTACATCAATTCCTTGGAGAAGGTAGATTAAACAACAGTGATTCGTGCCAGAGTTACATCATATCTGGACTAATGCAGTGCATTTGAAATAATAAATTCTTCATACAAGAAGTATGAAAAGATTAAACAAGAATTCTGAAATACCAGAAGTGGTTCGAAGTGGGGCAGGTAGACCACCTTCTCAGTGATCATTCTTAGGACAGGAAATTCCATTCTACAAAAATCCTGCTTTCTTCTTCAATGGCTATTCACATAATATAGTATAAGCTTTCCTTTTAAAGAAAAATTTACTTAAAATAGTGGGGTTTTATCAGACTCTGGTTTAAAATATTTTTCAGTAGTCTCTTATTTTTCCACTATTTGGTGTTAAATGCAATGACTCTAGGCTCTAGTCTAGAACAACCAAAGCCTTTTTGCTGCAAATGTATCTTAAGGCAGCCATATTGTAGTATTATCTCTAGTATGGCCTTTGGACTTGCTGAGTAGAATTATAGACCATGTCGCCCAACATCTAAAAGTTGCTAAGATGGGAAAGGCTGACTCAGTCAAAGACTTTTGGCTATTATTAGATTTGTCTTTCCCCCCACTCTTGAAACATTCACTATATAAGGCTGAAATAAATTGTAAATCAGATTGCTATTTTCATCAAAAATGTGTTCTATGTTATCTAACTATCCAACCTCAAGAAGAGTTCCATATATTTGGAAAACCTGGACAATATATTATAAACATGGCTGCTCATCGTAAAGATGATAATTTATTGTTCCACAAATGTCAGAAATGATTCTTACAGGGCTATGACCCTGTCTCCAATATAACCAAATACAGCTATCCCTGTGGGTCCTGGCTCCAGAACTCCTGGCTACAATACAGAACATGAAAGATTAGAACAATTCACAATTCTGCTTGGCTGCTGAAGACAGATTGGGGGTGTGGATGGACTGTTTTTGACCATGATTATAAAATCCAGAATGCATAAAGGAAATCCTGTCAAAATTTTATTGTTCAGTTATTGTCTGTACTTTTCTCTCTCTCATGTCTCCTCTGATCAGTCCCTCCTTTATATACCTTGGTGTCAGACACTTCGTGATTTTATATTATTTCTATCTGAGCCTGAAACAGCACAATCTGGCCAACATATGCCTTGTGCTCAACAGATGCTTACACTCCAAACTTAGTGCCTGAAATTCAAGCAGCGTGAGACAAAAGATGGCCAAATGTTAACCATCTCCTTACAGTACATCTATTTGCAGCCTTTCCAAATCTGCTCTTCCCTCACTTCTTTTACTACTGTTTACCTTTTTTCTTAACTTTTCCTTGTATATTCTTTACCTCAGCTGCATACTACAAAGGTTGGAGATAGATAATGGTTTTTAAGAGAGCTGAAAGGTGAATTAAATAAGAAAGGCCATGGTGTACATCTTTTTGCTGTTGTTTTTTCATTGTTCTCACCAGACTTATTGTTAGAAATTAACTAATCCTGTGATTAATTAAATTAATGGAACATAAACCTTTGTCTATAATCAAGAACTGAGCCCAGAGGATTCCAATCCAAAGACTTGTTTATTGTAACAGCAAGCAGATAAAACAAATAAATATTCAGAAAATCATACCATTGTTCTCTATTTCTTTGAATGTCCTCAAAGTCCTTTATATTTAACAACTGCCTATGCAGTTGGAGTCCCAATGATCCTTTCCTCAGAAAGGTGAGATAGAAAAGTCTTCTAATAGTCTCTTGCCTAGGAATTGTCTTCCTTGCAGCTTCTTTCTTGAGACTGTCTCCTTCTGTAAATATATTGGGACTGTCTATCTCTCTGGAATCTGTTGGGACTGGGGCAACTGACAGGTAGCCTTGCATCAAACAGGGGTGTGGCTATAAAAGCCAGTATATTGAAAGTGCAGCTGCGCTGCCATTGGTCCTTTCAAGTTTTCAAATATATACAGTGAAAAGTGCACAGCAAATTGGAAATTCTTCCAACACTTATCAACTTGAAAACCTGGAAACCTTTTTTTTAGTGGATGTGTGTCAACATCATACAGATTTTTTCTAATATTCATATTATTATTTTTCAATGAGTTTAGGCCTTATGTTGCCCCTTCCAAAACAGGAGGCACTTTCTGAAGATTGTCTAGGAATGTTTTAGTAGACTTATGTAGACGAACTAAATAAATTACATTCTGTATATTTAAGCATTTAAGCTCCCTGTATTTTCAGTTCCCATGAAGATAACAATGTTAGATTTTTACAAGCCTACAAAAATCTTGTGCCATTTTTTAAAAATAGTAAATATATTACAGCATGGTTTCATAGACTGCAATCCACCATCAGTTATATGGACACCAGTCCTGTGAAAGGAATTTCATCTACTGTTGAAAGATGTTGAAGATGAGGATTTCTTTAGAAATGGTTAGGTATAAAGTAGCATTTAAACTAATTATACCAAATGTGGCAAGATACCTTGATCTTTGAGGAATGTTGTTAAATCTACTAATTATTTTATTTTTTTCCTTGTCAATAGCTTTATCTTATTAGCCATTGAGCTAAAAGGACGTAATAGACTTGTGGTAAGTATGTAAGGATTCTGACTAATCCTGTAACAAGAGCTTTTCTCCTTTGGCATGGAATACTTGAAAATGCTTGGGGGTTCAAGCAGTTTGTGCAGGTGGCAAACTTGTAGGCTGTATTTGGTAATCTAGGGGATTGGCATAGTTGTTTGATAGGGAGATGGGTGGCATATAAATGTAATAATAAAGAAAAAAAGTCTCCCAGCTGTAGCCTCTGCAGAAGTCCCCTTTAATTGTCTCCTTATGGGTTCATCCTAAGAGGGAACAGCCAGCCAGCAACCCACAAATAAATAGAGGTGCTGGCCAGAAGACAACAGCACAATCTTGGTGGTTGTTTGAGGTGCTGTCTATTTTTTTCTTAGATTATTTAACAAACACTGCTTCACAAGCAGCAGAGATTTTGTTACCTTTCAAACTCATGTAATGGTTGGTGCCAGTTCGTTTTCAGTCATTACCATTATCATTGTTTTTACTCTGTGAAAATGAAAGTTTAAATTTTCTGCAGAATTAAAGTCCAAATTCTTATGTTTTCAAAACAGTTGAAAACAATGGGAAGCCAAGCACTTGATGCACAAAACTGGTACATATATCTCCATGCCAATAAAAGTGCTGCTGGTTTATCATGTTTATCACAACAAAGAAGCAGTTCAAGAAGAGAGTTTCTCAGTATTACTAATAGATTATTTATTTAATCTGAGTAACAAATCAGAGGATGCTGATTTCATATTAAGGCATTCAGTAGGTTCAAGTCAATGGACTGCACATATAAAGATGATACAATAATACTTTCTCAGTCTGCAATAGACTGAAAGCATTCAACTACAGAATTTAAACCAAATTTTATCCTGGTCTCTGAGATACTATTATATGGTAGTTCAGAAGAGTTGGCTGCTGAAAAATATATGTGTTACGTATACGTCAGTATTCTACAGTAGGAATCATCACCTAATCATTGGCACCGCCTAGCCCCATTGATTCCTGATTGATTCCTCATCTCTTGAAGAGGTGTATTTTATCAACGAATTCTCTGTTCCTGACGATGGAACTGGTGGAAATTCCTCACATATGTGCCAACTTAACAGCATTTGGGAACAATTGCATGATGACTTTCCAGCCTTTCCAGCTTTCACTCTTTCCAGCCATGCATGGTTATGTCTTCATAGAATCAAAAAATCATAGATAAGCAGATTTACCCATTTGCAGATTCACAGAATTGTAAGGTTGGAAGGAATGCCCTGCCAGTGTAGGAATTCTCATACCACCCCGAATGGTGAATCAATCTTTTTTTGAATATTTCCACTAATGGGGCACCCACAGCTTCAGCTATTCCATTATTTAATGACTCTTGCAATCTAAAAATCCCACCTTATTCTAAGTGTAGATCACTAGCTGTCACGTTTCCATCAACTGGCTCTCATCTTATTCTCAGATTATATACAGACGAAGTACTTACCCTCTTTTCTATGAAGCCCTTTCATGTATTGGAAGACTGATCTCTTATTTCCCCTTAACTTTCTCTTCTTGAAGCTAAACATTCCAAATTCCTTTAAATGCTATTTGTAGGATTTAGCCTTTAAGCAAGCCCCCAACCATCTTCGTTGCTCTTCTTTACAGGTCTTTAGCACCCTTTATGTATTGTGATGAGCAGAACCAGACACAATATTTCCATGCCATATAGTGTGAAAATGATTTGTATTGGATCTGAAATTTTGATTGAATGATTTTCAGTATTTCTAAACATCCCAAATCAAAGAAGACTTTGTGTACAAAAAAACCCCACAGCAATATAATTATATAATAAAATCTTCATATATGTACATATACTGGGCATTCCTTTACCAAGAATATGTTTTTAATAGAGTCAAAATCACCAGGATGCATGGTTCCAGTTCATCAACAGAACAATATGAAATTCATCACAAAATGGTTGATCAAGGAGAATAAGAGAATAATGTTTTCAGATGACATACATTTCTTGACAGTTTGGAGCCAATTCACTGATTCAGCACAATGAATACATTTCATTGTAAATGAGTAAGACTCTTGAGTTTTACAGAGGTCATTTCTTTACTAGTGATTTATAGCATCTTCAAAGCAATGCCCAGTTATTGCTGAAGTTATATAAAGACTATATGTATTGCTGTTACTTTGGCACAATGACTGATGGATGAAACCAACAAACTTTATGAGTCTCCAGTAAAGAAGTAACTAGTATGTAGCCTGAAAAATGTGGCTGTTTGATATATTGATAACATATAATGTTATTAACTTCATTTGCAGTTATATTGTGATGCTTTAAAAAGTGATTGCAACAAATAATATTAAAATATATAGAATTAAAACAAATCAATAAGTGATCTACAGAATGTTCAGTAAATGTTACTGAGAATTTTGTCTTTAAAATGAAGTTGGAAGTATTGATTTTAGCCCACTCTTAATGTATCTGCTGCTATGGAAACAAATTTCTAATTTCAGTTAATTCTTAAATCTTGAAAAATCCCAATACTACTTCTGTTCTTGATATTTGTAGATGCAAAAACTCACAAAAACTCAGTGTCGAATTCCTTCTGATTGATAAAATTTTATAATAATAGGACATTAATATAGTGAGATATATAATAGAATTATAGATGTGATGTAAGATTGATAAAGAACATGCTGTTTCACTGTGCATATAGAATAATGCATAGCATTCTTCATGAAGATGGGAATGTTTTATAAAAGGAAATGATGTTGAACAGATGTTAGTTAATTAACTAATGGTTTATTTTTACAGTGAAATTACAGGATATTTCTGGAAACTCTTTTTGTTAAATACAGGTATTATTAATATGTAGTGAAATTAGTCAGGACAATTTATTCTGATTGGCAATAAATCCTTTTCATTGATTTTTGCTAGCTGAATTAGTCTTTTTGAAAAACCTTTAGCTGGAGAGAGTGAATGCGGATTCTTAGGCTAGACTGAAATTACAAACTCATTTCTGGGGTTGAGCATTTTTTGAAGAATCATTCTGCTAAATTAGTTAACAATAATCCTTTGCAGCCAGTATTTTACATCTGGCTCTAAACAGTGGACCCTGGGTTGTAGTATAAGATCAAGCAGATCTGGAAATCTGAAGTGTGAGAACTTTAGAAGGTCCTCTTAATGGCATATAATGGCTCTGGCAACTGGATGAAGGAAAATAAGTCTTTTTCCTTTTCCTTTTTAATAATATCATCATGTAGCCTCAGGGTCACTGCTCTGATTCAAGTCTTTTGTATATTACTGTAAGCGTTTGGGACTTATCCCAAGCGTGATTCCAGCACACACATACCTTGGCAACATATTTTTATTAATTTCACACAATGTTGCCTTCATCTCTTTCCCAGCCAGTACAATCAATGCTGTCTCAATGCTATAGCCAGATCAGAATCCAGACTGAAGAAGATTTCCTGCAGGGCCTGCTGGAGCTGCAAGCTGACTAGTTTCTCAATAACCTTTAGGAAGGGAAGATTGGAGATAGGATGACAATTGACCAATTCTGCTGAATCTAATAATGGCTTCTTGAGGAGGTCTACTCAAGTGGACTAAGTAACTTTAAACCAGGCTACCATATTGGGCAGCCCATTATGGACATGATGAGCACAGAAAAAAATGGCATTTTGCCTCCTGTAGCACCATGAAACAATCCTTGAGAAAGACTTGTACCTTTCTTAAGGCACTTCATTAGGTTCACAGTAATGATCTATCATGCTGCTTCATCACTTGGGAGTTCTAAAAATCAGGGAATTTTCTGAGTGAGACCCATGCAGACAGAAAATCTGCAAGGTGTAAACATATCCAAAGCTGTCATTGCCCTTACTTTCCTGGCAGCAACTAAGCCAAACAGAAACAAAACCAACTTCCCTGTAAATTCCAACAGTGATTATTAGGTGTTTGGGGAGTGCCTAATCAAATAGATCCTTCCTCCCTGCAACAGGGCACAGCTGCAGAGATCTCCAAGGTCAATTGAGAGTGTCTGATCATGACGAGGGATTGATGGTAATATCCCCCAGTTCCAGATCACATCATCACTGCCTTGTGATTTTAAAAAAAGCTGATCTAAACATGTAACTTCCACTGTAATTTGGACTCAGAATTACTTGGGACAGGTCTGTGGATGTCATAGTGGCCATGAATTTCTGAGCTGCCTTTAACTTCATATCCAGAGAAGACAGGTTGAAATTTTCAATGCCATAGATCTGGGCGAACTCCACCATGATTCCAGGTACCATATCAAAATCCAAACAAGGAGGCTTTTATGCAGCAGGAAGCCTGACCCCTAGCTTCACAAACTGGGTCTCATATGCAGACATCAGTAGAACAGCTCCTCTGGAGACCCATCAAAATATCTCAGATTAAAAACTCGCGCCACCACCTTGGGATCATAGCTAATGTCCATACAAACTCCAGCAGGTCACATTCCCAAGTGAGGGCACTTTCCATCATTGCTAACCTGGTTTTGATACACATAATACAATAAACCACAAAGTGCACACCTGCCAAAAATTGAGGCATATCTATTCAGTTATATGCTATGTGCACAAATCAAAATGAAAAAGCCTTATGGCAGCTTTGTTCTCCCCCAGAAAAAATGCCTCTGAAAGTCCATGCCCAGAACATTCTGTATCTCAATGCTTCAAATGAGTTTCGAACTTCTGATTGCCTGCCTGCCTGCCTGCCTGCTCAAAGTGGCTAGAAATGATAATTGCCCCTAAAAAGAATAATGGAAAAAGATAGGAAAAATCTGAAATTTCAAAGTTTCTGTAATTACTTGTTTGTTGAAATTTGTTTTAATTTTCCAAACTGGCACTCATCTGTGTATATAAGAAGCCCACAAATATTGGAAAGTTCTAATTGGGCCCTGCCCAATTATTTATGAAGAGTTATTTTTGTACATACCCAGATGGGTCTTTTCAAGGGCATGCTTCTTATAACTTACAGAGTATATATAAGAAGATTCATACCTAGAAAACAATGTGGAAAGGGAGAGATAGGATCTAGGGCAAGCTGCCTTTTCTAGCCAAATATCAAAGGATAATTCTGTTAAGTTTGCATGAAGAGTCAGACGCGAAGAGCTTCAGTGAAGAGTTTATTAAGTGACTACAGCTCGAATGGAGCTGACTTGGCTGGGCTACGGCTGCTTTTTATAGCCAGCAGCCATAGTTGCCAGCCAATCAGAGTGCAAGGTTTCCCCGCACTATTTAAACCAATACTATTTGACATTTTACAAGAACAATTCAAACTAAACCAATGACATTCAAACCTACATACATAACACCCCTCCCCACTAGGTTCAGTCCATACCAAACCCCAACCTATCTAATGTATTCTTTTAAATAGGTGGGGCTCTTACGTGTGTTGAGACCTTCGTGGTTCAGAAGTTTTAACATTCTCACCCAGTGAGAGAGGAAATGTGTCTGCTGACATTTCCCCACTGGGACTTCCTGTGAAAGAAGACCCTGTTTGATTGTTAGAATCTGGTCTCTCCTCCCAACCCATCTCCAGCCCAATGTCAGCACCCAAGTCAGGTAGTAATGTACAATCTTCCACTTCTAAGGATGGATTTTGGCATTGTGACAGGTTTTGGAATGGTTCCTGTCGTAATGGCTCATTACACATGGGGTTGATTCTTGCTTGCTGATTTCCTCCTGTTCCTCCCCTTCCCCTAGAATTGACATCAGGTGAGGGAACTAGAGAGGAACAAGTGCGATGTTCCTGAGAGAACCTGGATCTAAGTTGATCAATGTGCCTGCTCCAGAGGACTCCATCCTCTGTTTGCACCCTGTAAGAACGAGGGCCTGTGATCTGAGTTATCTCAGCAGGAATCCACAAAGGTTCACCTATAAGGTTCTTAGCATAAACAGAATCACCCACACTGAATGTGCGAACTTTGGAAGTGGAATCTAGTGGAGCGTTGGGTGCGTAAGTGGGATGAAGGCGTCAAGGGAAGACCTAAGTTTCCTACCCATCAACAACTCTGCTGGGGATAAGTTATTAGATGGGTTAGGAGTGATGTGCTGAACACTAAGAAGTTTTTCAACTTTCTCAGTGATGTCCCCAGGACCCAGTTGCTGAAGCTTCTCCTTGGTAAAACGCACCATGCGTTCAGCCCAGCCGTTAGCGAAGGGTGCCCAGGGGCAGTAAGGGCATGTCTGATACCCTGTTGTGCTAAATAGGATTCAAAGAGGTTGGATGTAAATTGAGGGCCATTGTCAGAGACAAGAACATCAGGTAACCTGTGGGTTACAAAAGTTTTTGAGCTGTTTGATGACAGCATCAGTTGTGGTGGATGCCATGGGATTACCTCTAGCCATTTGGAATATGCATCTACTATAATAAGAAAGGTGTGCCCTCTGTAGCCAGCAAAATCAATGTGAATCCTGGACCATGGCCCCTAGGACATTCCCATTCCTGTGTGGGGCGAGAGGTGGTGCAGGCCTGACTACCTGACTGTTGGAACAAGATGCAACCCAGTTTTCAACCATTTTGTCAATACCTGGCCACCATACATAACTCCTGGCCAATCCCTTCATCCTTACAATACCAGGATGACCCTCATGTAACATTTCCAAAACCTCTTTTGCAGTTTTGCAGGAATAACCACCCTGTTACCCCACAAAATACATCCTCTTAATACAGATAATTCAGTTTGCCTGGACTTAAAAGGTTGGGCAAGGTGAGGTAGATCTTGAAGAGGCCAACCTTTCTTAATCCAGCCTATAATAGGAGCCAACACAGTGTCTTTGGCAGTCTCTCTGGCAATTTCAGCAGCATGAACTGGAAGCTTGGCAACAGTTTCTAGGAAAAAGGTGTGTGTTTCAGGTTCAAAGTCCTCCTTGTGGCAAGGCAGTGGACAACGACTCAGTGCATCAGCATGTCCAATGTCCTTGCCAGGCTTGTGGATAAGTTTGTATGAATAAGCAGCAAGAAATTCAGTCCACCTCAGCATTCTTGGTGACAGGATAGTAGGTGTAGGTTTGTCTCCTGCCACAATGCCTAACAAAGGTTTGTGATCTGTAACAATGGTAAATGTTCTCCCATACAGATATTCATGAAATTTCTTAACAGCTGCAACAATTGCCAATGCCTCCTTGTCCAATTGGCTGTAATTCCTCTCTGCTTTGGTCAAAGTGCAAGAGTAAAATGCAATAGGGGCTTCTCTCCCGCTGGGAAGCCTGTGGCTCAACCCCCCCCCAAAAGGGATGCATCACAAGTCAGTACAACAGGCAAATTCTCAGAGAACTGTATCAGTACAGCATCAGACATGTGATTAGTCTTTTAATACTGTTAAATGCTGATTGTTCCTTCCTGCCCCAGACCCAAACAGACTTTTTATCAAGTAATCTGTGCAATGGTTCAGCAATGGTTGCCTTCTGAGGTGGAAACATGTGATAAAAGTTAATGAGTCCAAGGAAAGCTTGCAAATCTGTTTTGCATTTAGGTCTAGGGGCTTCTTTGATTGCTTTAACCTTGGCATCTGTAGGGTGGATGCCATGCTTGTCAATCGTGTAGCCCAGGAACTCAACCCTATCTGTCTTAAGTGTGCATTTGTCTTCCTTGACTTTTAACCCCACTTCCCTGAATCTGGTAAGGACTTCTCTGAGTCTTTCTTGTAACTGAGTGTCATTTTCAGCAGAGATTAACACATCATCAAAGTAAGGCACTACCCCTGGCAGTCCTTGGAGCATCCTTTCCATAAGGCTTTGAAAGAAGCCTGGTGCCACGCTTACTCCAAATTGTAACCTTTTACATTTGAAGGCACCTCTATGAGTCACAATGGTTTGGGCCTCTGCAGTGGCATCATCAACTGTTAGTTGTTGATATGCCTGGGCCAGATCCAATTTGGCAAAGACTGTACCCCTACCAAGTGAATGTAACAGATGATGCACCACTGGAACTGGATATGTGCTCTGCTGCAGCGCATGGTTCAGTGTCCCCTTATAGGGGTTTTTCCTCTGTCCTGGTCCTATTGGACCTCTCAGCAGCTTTCGATACCATCGACCATGGTATCCTTTTGCATCGCCTCAGGGGGTTGGGAGTGGGGGGCACTGTTCTTCAGTGGTTCTCCTCCTACCTCTTGGGGCGGTCGCAATTGGTGTTGGTGGGAGGGGTTGGGTCGACCCCAAGGGCTCTCTCTTGTGGGGTCCCACAGGGGTCAGTCCTTTCCCCTCTCTTATCTACATGAAACCGCTGGGTGAGATCATCCATGGTTTTGGGGTGAGATTCCATCAGTACGCTGACGACACTCAGCTGTACATTTCCACCCCAAACCAGATCAGCGATGCCCTCTCCCTGATGTCCTGGTGTTTGGATGCGGTATGGATCTGGATGAGTAGGAACATGCTTCACTCAACCCGCCAAGACTGAGTGGCTGTGCGTATGCGTCTCGGCCCAGTCAAGATTGTCCATCTTTGGCCATAGGGGGAGAGGTGTTGCCCCCTGTGGATAGGGCGCGGAATCTGGGGGTCCTCCTGGATGCACGGCTCCGGTTGGAGGAGCAGGTGGGGGCCATCACCAGGGGGGCCTTTGCCCAGCTCCATCTTGTTCGACAACTTCGCCCTTTTCTGGACCGGGACACCCTGCGCACAGTTACTCATGCCCTTGTCACCTCTAGACTCGACTACTGCAACGCTCTCTATTTAGGACTGCCCTTGCATACCATCCGGAGATTGCAGCTGGTGCAGAATGCGGCCGCTGGTGGTGATGGGAGTTACCCGTTCTCCCATGTTACCCCCCTCCTGCGTGGCCTGCATTGGTTACCGGTTGTGCTCCGGGTGAGATTCAAGGTTTTAGTTTTGATATTCAAAGTCCTACATGACATGGGTCCTCAATATTTGAGGGAGCGTCTTCTTCCAACATGTAGTGCCGGCTGCCCTGTGCGAGCTCATAGGCAAGGACTCCTCGGGGTCCTGTCGGCAGGTCAATGCCGGCTGGTGACTCCCCGACGACAAGCCTTTTCTGTCGCGGCCCCTGACCTCTGGAATCAACTGCCTTTGGAGCTCCGTCTGGCCCCTGATCTCCGCACCTTCCGCCGTGAATTAAAGACCTGGTTATTTGACCAACCTGGTTGTGACTCCTCCCTGGGGGAGGGACGGTTTTTAATGTTTATTATCGTTATGTTTTAATATTTGGGCTTGTTTTGGTTTAATGGTTTTTTAAATATTTATTGTTTTCTGTTTTTAGTTGTGAGCCGCCCCGAGTCTTCGGAGATGGGGTGGCATACAAGTTCAAATATAAATAAATAAATAAATAGTCTCCACAGATTCTTACTGACCCATCAGTCTTGACTGGTGTGACTATGGGTGTCTCCCATCTGGAGTGGTCAGTGGGCTCTAAAACCCCTTGAGCTATTAATTTGTCTAATTGTGCATCAATTTTTTCCTTTAAAGCAAATGGGACCCCTCTGGGCTTTAAACGAATTGGGGGCACCTTGAGGTCAAGGTTGAAAGTGATAGGGGTCCCCATATACTTGCCCAATCCTTCGCTGAAGACTCTGGAAACTCAGACTTCAAGGCCTCCTCCCATTCAGAGTTGCTCACATGATTGATGCCAGTCACCTCGATGCCTAGTGGATTGAACCACTCAAGTCCCCGCAAGCTTGGGCGATCCTTGTCCACGATGGTCAGGGGCAAATGTTTGGTGTGGCCTTTAAACTTCACGTTGAATTCTCTTGTTCCAACTACTGGAATCTTGTTCCCTTGGTAGTCTTTAAGAGTCAGTGCTTGCTTCTGGAAATGTTTCTTCTGAATGTTGGGAAGTAGCCTGTGAATAGTGTCCCATGACACCATAGATAAATAGGAGCCTGAGTCCACTTCCATTTGGCAAGGCCTTCCTTCAATGAATACCTTCACATGTACTTTTCTGCTTCTCAAGGGTGAAGAATGACCAATGGTGACTGTTTGATGAGTTTCATTCTTCCCATTTGCTTCTGAGTTGCCCCCATTTTCTCACTGAAGTTGTTGGGCTTGAATTCTTTCTCAGGAATTTTCTTCCTACTAGGTGGAGTTCTGGATGATTTGCAGACTCTTGCTAGGTGACCTCTTTTCTCAACGTAGGCAGATGGTGTCTAAAACTTGCATTCAGTGCGGGGTGCCCCCCACAGCCTCTGCAATAAAATTCTTGCCTCTTTCTTCCAAGGTCTTTCCTTTTCTTCTCCATTCTGAGTCTATAAATTCCTTCCTCCACCTCACTACAGTCTGAATCAGAATCTATTTGCTCAAATGGGTTGTTGTGGACTTTTCCACATCAGAATGGCTTGAGGCCTTGTTAATTTTCTTCATGGCTGCTGCTGAGGACTTGGTTGCTTCCGCTGAAACAGCTTCCTCTATGGCCTCCTTAAACGTGATCTTAGGTTTCATTAGTAATTTGCTCTGTAAGTGCTTATCTTTAAGGCCTAGAACAAATCAATCACGCATGGCCTCTTCTAAGTTGGTAAACTCACAAGCACCCCAATGTCCTTAAACTTGCCATGAAGTCGTTAACATTTTCGCTTTCCCCTTGATCCCGACGATAAAATTCGTGTCTCTTAATGAAGCACGATACTTGTGGGGCGTAATGGGCTCTTAAAGGCTTTTCTAAATCAGGCCATTCCATTACCTTCAAGTCTGCAGCTCCGCCAATGCCTTCGCCATCTTGAAGACTGCCGGATCGCAGTGCGTGAGAAATACCGCCCTCTTCTGCTTCTCGGGGATGTCAGCGAGGTCGTTTCCTTCCAAATACATTTGGAAGTGATCCGCATACGATTCCCAGTCTTCTGCCACCAAATCAACGGGGCTGGGGGGTGTTCAGCGCAGCCATCTCGCTCTTCTGCTTGTCTTCGTCATCTCTTCTTCAGGGAATCCCACCTTCGCGCCAGTGTTAAGTTTGCATGAAGAGTCAGACGCGAAGAGCTTCAGTGAAGAGTTTATTAAGTGACTACAGCTTGAATGGACCCAACTTGGCTAGGCTACGGCTGCTTTTTATAGCCAGCAGCCGTAGTTGCCAGCCAATCAGAGTGCAGGGTTTTCCCGCACTATTTAAACCAATCCTATTTGACATTTTACAAGAACAATTCAAACTAAACCAATGACATTCAAACCTACATACATAACAAATTCCATTTATTAAAAGGTTTCAAAAATCTGATCCACAGAATTTTACCTTCACTCTACAGATATGAATATTTTGGCACAAGTTGCAAGACTTTGCTCTGAAGCATAAGTGCTTTGTGGATTAAAAAACAATGCCATGCTTAGCAAGGCAAAATTCTATTTCATTCCACTTTAATATTGTTTGCAATATAATTATTTACTTCATTTCATTTTATCTTGCTTATTCTTTCATGGACATAACCAAGAATTGTACAGCAGTAAAGTAGGTATGTTTTGCATATACTGTGGTGAACTTAGTTAATTAGATTTGTTCAACAGGTTTTATGTCTAAGGTTTACGTTTAAGATTTATGTTTAAGGTTTTATGCCAAATCACTTATCTATATGTGCATGAACCATTTGCTATATTTTTCCTTTTTTTTTTCTTTGCACAGAATGCAGACTATAATGAAGTTTGTTCTTTTCGGCCCCCAAATACAAAAAAATCCAATTTCTTATTTATATGTGGCCCCATTTTTTTTAATGGCAACAAGTCAGACAGCCTCAAAGAAGTGTGTCTAAATTTTGGAGAAAAAAATAAAGATTAGAAATTGTCCATAACAACTTTTTACTTTTACTTAAGAAGGACAATGTAACTTTTGCTATTATCTTTCTTGATTTTCCCTTCTAGAACAAGGACCTCTTTTCTTCATCTTTTCTACATGCTGTTATTTTATCATCCATTATGCTTTCTCTGTTCTTTTTATTCATTTCAAGTCTGTGTTTCCTGTCATATGTAGATTGGAAACAGAAAATAGTTGGGTGAAAATCCTCTATTGCAAACATCTGTTCCTGAACAAGCATTGTGCTTCCCTGTCCTGGAACATCAAGGGAATTTAATTCCATCTGCACACACACAGACACACAGACACACCTCACATCTGAGACAATAGAGAGTTTAAGAAAAAGTAGTGGTGACATAACTGATAACAATGCTTGTTTGTTTGCAGTCAGCGACTTTGTTATATGAACCTAGTTATGTGACTGGACCTGCCTCAGATGTAGACTGTTGAAGACCTTCCTTTTCCTCAGATGGTGAGATTAGATCAGCACTGTCTATACATAGGCTCCACTAACTTAATCCAAACACATTTCTAGATCTATTACTAGGAACAGTGAGGATAGGTTGTTCTTAATTTTTAATTAGAGCTTTTAGGATTTTAAAAAAAAGGGTAATTAGACAAATGATTGACGGAATAAGGATTCCCTATATATTCGTAGAAGCTGAGAACCCAACCATTCAGTAGACCAAAAGCTTGCTAAATAGTTCCATCCATTGGAACCCGTGACAGGAAATATTGCTGGGACACTAAAGAGGCATATATTGATAACGAGTAATATGCTATTACAGCTTTTATTAATTAGAACTGCTTGAAGTCCAACCACATTTGGTAGAAAGCAGGGACTGGGAAGACTTCTATCTGTGTCCTCTGCTTAAAACAAATTTCCCTATCAATATTAAGGTGTATCCCTTTGGTGTTATGCTCTCCCTCCACCCCCTTCCATTCAGTCATGTCTGATTCTTGGAGACTGCCTGGACAAGACCCTACAACTTTCTTGGCAAGGTTTTTCAGAAGTGGTTTCCCATTGCCTTTTTCCTAGGGCTGAAAGAAAGTGAATGGGCCCAGCTGGCTTTGTGCTCAAGGCAGGACTAGAACTCATGATCATCTGGTTTCTACCTGGATATATAATAAATTTAATATTTACTATTCAATGCCCACAAGCAAGGGTATCTAAAACTAAATTAAAAACAAAGAATGAGGGATGTGCTGTCAGATTACCATGTGATTGCAAAAAATAAAAAAATAATCCAAATTACCACTAGATGGGAGCAACAGTTTATTTTTGCTGCCATCTAATGGTTGTTGAGATTTCTGCAGCTCAGATATTGTACCCTTAATGCTTTCAGCTATGTATAGAAATTAATAAAGGCAAGCAATACACTACTATTGAGAAGTAAGACACCCAAAATAAAATACCATGTTTACTCAAAACACAATAACAACAAAAGCCCACTATTACTGTGGCCAGAGCTTTCTTCATATCTAAAGAAATATCTGCAGCAAAATCTTGCTTCTTCTGAGCATTGTATTAGTTGGGAGCTGGTTTGACATAGATGTTTAAAGCACCAAATTAAAAATGGAGACTGATTTCTAGTCCTGCCTTAGGCACCATACCCAGCCAGGTCACTTTGAACCAATCTCTTTCCCTCTCTCTCTCAGCCTATTCTATTCATGTTACACTAATATGAACTGGCCACCCATTTGTCGGGATTAAGGAACTGCCTAGCACATGTATCAGTGACAAAGGAATGAGAGGAACTGAAACCAGCAGAACTCTTGTCTAGAGCTGTGCAAAACTTTTCACTTCAATCGTTCAGCAGTTGTGTAGCAGCCCTCCTGCTACGTTAATTCACTTCCCAGGATTTCAAGCTCTGCTCTAGCTGTCTGTGAGTATGAGCAGAAGCCTATTTCCAGTCAGCTGCTGGAAGCTCAGACACGCACATGTGCAGAACTCTCTTCAACTCTGCAGAGCCAGCTCTGTCGCTAGATGGACAAATGGGGAAGAAAAGCATATTGGTTGGACCTCACAAACTGCCCTCCCAATCCACTGGCTAGAACAGCAGATTCTTCCAATGCCTCGCCCTAAAAATGTCTCAGAATGATTGGATGATCTCTGGAACAGCTTCCTGCATCCATTCCTTACTCTGGGGAACTGTAAGATCCAATCATGTAAGATAGTATCACATAGCAGGAGAGGAATGTATGTCCTGAATGTGCACCACATCTCTCTCTCTCTCCTCCCTCTCTCTCTCTCTCTCTCCTCCCTCTCTCTCTCTCCTGATCTCGGAAAAAGGTACAGTGGGTGAGGTTCTTGCAGAAGCTGCCTGTTCTAATGCAGGCAGATCCCATGGATGTTCCACTGCGATTCATACTTTGGATCTCCACAGTTCAAAGAATATAAGCTGGAACTGAAAGGTGGTAGCTATCTTTGGTGGATATGTGAATGGTAAGGAGCAGAGAAGTGGATAAGTGAGATGTGGCCAAGCATAAAGGAGTGGCTGGCCCAGCAAATGTCCTTTTTTCTCACCATGGAAAACATAATCTTGGGTCTCTCCTGTGTCTTTGGAAGTGGATCAGAGATTAGGTCACAGGGCAAAATGGGCCACCACCATCTATTTTTACACCATCAATAAGAACAAAAGCCAAGCACATGAGTGGCCTTCCAGAAGAACCTCCAGAGGCCTTGTATGGTCTCACTTTGATGACATTCCAGAAGGCCTTGAAAATCTGGCTAATTATTCAAACATTGGGTGGTGGGTAAGACTCTCTGTGGTGTTCTGTTTTCCTTTGTTGTTTGGATTGCTGTCTTGTAATTATTTTGTAGTTATTTTTGTACTTCTTCTGGTTATTTCTTTTGATTTTGTTGTTTGATGTTATTTTTATTGTGTGAGTTTCCCAGAATTAGATGGAATCAGGCAGCAAAATGTACAGTGATATAGAACATAGAATAACAGAGTTGGAAGATACATTGGAGGTTTTCTAGTCCAACTCCACTGCTCAAGCATGAGATCCAATACAATTTCAGACAAATGACAATTTCAGTCTCTTCTTAAAAGTCTCCAGTGATGGGGGAACCCACAACTTCTGGAAAGGCAAGGCATTCCACTGATTAATTGTGCTTTAACAGTTCAGAGAAGTTCCTCAAAATGAAAATTCACAGAAAAATTATGATGAAAATGTATCTGAGGTAAAAGTTTGAGGAAAATGTTACTCAGTTTTAAGGAATAAAAAACAAATGCTTTTAGAAGTGAAACAAACATTAATACAAAAATATCCTGATATAAAAGAAAATAACTCCATAACACATTTTCAGAATGCTGTCGTGCAAATAGAATCTAATTTTGCCCTGCCCAAATTTTGTATTTATTGGGGTGAGAGGTTGTTGTACAGGGAGATTCTTCTTCTCCTCCTCCTCCTCCTCTTCCTCCTCCTCCTTCCTCTTCTCCTCCTCCTCCTCCTCCTCCTCTTCTTCTTCTTCTTCTTCTATTATTATTATTGTTGTTGTTGTTGTTATTATTATTATTATTAACAACTGTATTTTTAGAAATAGATTTTAAGGACACCAGAGAAATGAAAAAGAATGTCAAAGAAAACTTCAACCTTACAATACAACAATGACTAACAGATGCATTCTGAAGTAATGTGTCTGCTCCCATGGGTTACATTACTTGCTCCAGAAAAGAATGACCTTGTAACAGACCCCTAAATTCAGTTTTTGCAGAACTTTTGCTGTCTGCTTTCATCCCTGTTTCTTCTGTGTTGTCTTTACTGAGATGAACATCAAGCAAAAATAGAGGGCTAGAGGTGTAATGCACATGCATGAAGTGATGCTCTCCAACTCTATTCACATCTGCAGCACATTTAGCAGCCTGCATCTGGTTGTGTTTGTGCAAATATAGTTCCATATTCACCAATAATTCCTGAGGCTAAAGGGCCCGCTCCGGTAACCTTGTTAATATTCTCACAAGGCCTGGTGTGAACGCCTCACAGCAACGGAGTTGAATTCAGTCTCCCCTCCCCCCCATCTTCAACTTTCTCTTCTTCTCGTACTAGGGTGGCCTCTAGTTTCCTGGCCACCCACATGACGAGACACTCTCCCTCCCTCTCCATTCTCAGTTTCAAGGAATTTCCTTTTGTCAAAGGCAAACTGTGATTGACATATTTTCCTCCTCTTAAAATGCAACCCTCTTAATACTTGATTTAACTATATCCTTATGGAGTTCATACAACAATCACCTGGCTGCAGAGAAGGATCACAATTCAGCAAGCACTATCCATGTTCTTAGAAATATTTATATGGGTATGTATAGGCACACACTCTTTCTGGATTTTTAAACATCGCTTTCAAAACTAGGAGTTGGAAATGCATACAAATTGCCATCCTTGGCAGTGAAAATTTATACCCAGCTCAGAGCCGTAATATTCCATATAAGAATGTGTGCAACATAGGGCCTAGGAGTAAAAATCTGGGGAATAATTGTTTTCAAATATCATCATCTTTCTTAAAAGCCAGGCTGTCTTAGGGCAATTCAATCCTGCAACTTAAGCTGTTTTTAAGCCAATTTCAGAAATTCCAGTTTCCAGTGCAGTGGGTTGTCAACAGGGCTGGGCTGATGTTCGATCTGGGCTATGGCCACCAGAATACCTGATTGCATGTTGCCCTGCTGCTTGTCCTTCCCCTCCATTCCCCTCCAGGCAAGTTCATAGGCTGGTTCTAGTGTGGATTTATTTATTTATTTTATTTTATTTTATTTATTTATTTAATTTTGTCAAGTGATTACAAGGTAACAGGTATAAGTATAAACATAGTTATGAATACATGAAATGGATACATATAAGAAAAATAAAAAGAAACAATAGGACAGGGACGGTAGGCACGTTGGTGCGCTTATGCACGCCCCCTACAGACCTCTTAGGAAAGGGGTGAGGTCAATAGTAGACAGTCTAAGGTTAAAGTTTTTGGGGTTTGGGGAAGAAACCACAGAGTCAGGTAGAGTATTCCAGACATTGACCACTCTGTTGCTGAAGTCGTATTTCCTGCAATCAAGTTTGGTGCGGTTTACCTTGAGTTTGTATCTATTGTGTGTTCTTGTATTGTTGTGGTTGAAGCTGAAGTATTCATTGACAGGTAGGACATTGCAATATATAATTTTATGTACTATACTTAGATCAGACTGAAGGCAGCGTAGTTCTAGATTTTCTAGGTCTAGAATTTCAAGTCTGGTGGCATAAGGTATTCTGCAATGAGTAGAGGAGTGGAGAACTCTTCTTGTGAAATATTTCTGGACTTTCTCAACTGTGTTAATATCAGATAAGTAATGCAGGTTCCAGACTGATGAGCTGTATTCAAGTATTGGTCTAGCAAATGTTTTGTATCTAGTTAGTAGTGTGATCTACCAGTATCTGTGGGTTTTTTTTTGAGGGATTATTCTTGCCTAGTAATCTCTGTGTCTTTCCTTGGCTTTCTTACATGTTTGAACACATGAATGTTTTTGCAACCCCTTCCCATTTTGTCTCCTAAAGCAGACCCTTTTTTGTTTCCCCCTCCTCTGATTGCAGCATTGTCACTCTGATGCTACAATAATCAAAGCAAGAAGAAATAGGCTGTTCTTTGGTGCCTCTGTTCCTTTGTAGCTCCAAAAAAATAATTCATGCAAAGAAGAATGGATAGTTCAGTTTCCTAGGAACAATGCTCTTATATTTCAATTTAAGATATTTTAAGAAAAGCAAATGAAGGGAAGCTTTGCAGAAGTTTTGTAGGAGATGGGAAAGCAAGGGGAGAAGGGTTCATACAGCCTTGACAGAAACTAAAATGGTGCCTGCCCTGCCCGCTGGGACATGTAAGGGTTGAATGGAATCTGAGCTTCTAAGGCTTTGAAGATAGTTCATTGAGTTCAAGGGGCATCACTGGATCAACTTCCAAGATTTGTTTTTGTTTTAATGTAGCAGCCCAATAGCCCAGAATGAAATATTGGCATAGGCCAATGATTGAATGCATGACAGGAAGCACATCCAATCAGACCAGGGCTGCTAATAAAATGGAATGAAGCACTGTGGAGACCATCTACCTTGAATGGCTTAAGATGACTCAGGTCAGAAAACAGCCCTTTTGAATCAAAGTTGGAAAACATGGGCACAGAGTGCATTTTCAATAGGGTGGAAAAAGATGACATCATCCATTTCTGCATTCAGGAAACAGTGGTTGGCCCTTAGCAGTGATGGACCAAGCTGAAGTGCAGACTTTCCCTTAGTCAAGCCATTCTCGTCCTGTTTTTATAATATGTGTGTGTGTGTGTGTATAAATAAATAAATAAATAAATAAATAAATAAATAAGTAAGTATATATATATATATATATATATATATATATATATATATATTCTACACATACATACATACATACAGACATATATCGGGTCTTGTCCGTGTGAGTTGAAATACCTTGGCAGCGTTTCAAATCTCATCCGTCATCTTCAGGCTGGTGTCTTCAGCTTCG